>PVLD010034995.1:0-12173 GCA_004027595.1 Dinomys branickii | reverse complement strand
TACAAAAACATATTGACAAACAGACACCAATTATCATAGAAAATAGTACAATCACAACTAATCTATAGACAAGGTGATATGGTCTCAACAGTGGTTATTGCTTTATCCATTGATATCTTCGAATTGTAGATGTATGGACCCATATACAGACATGCAAATTTAGTCAGACAGTTAATCCTCTCAACAACAAAAAAAAAAAACACAAAAACTAAAAATCCAAAGACAAGAAACAAAACAGGCATACATCAACAACAGCAACAACATCAACAACAACAACAACAACAACAAAAAACACCGCTTGTTGCTGCTTTACATATTGATATCTTCGAAGTGTGTGTTGATCTACCACACACAAAGAGGTACAGGACACAAAATGTTGTTGCTGTTAAGGAAAAATGGAACTAAAATTGAAAGTGCCTGGAATTATTACTGGGTGCAAACTTTGGGCTGGAGAGATTTACAGACATGTAGAGATTTATCCCAGGCTGATGAGGAATGTAGGAAACTATAATTGGGAGATTTCAGCAGATGGATCTCTAAGAAAAACAGAAAGCCTCCCATCAAGAGGAATCTGCCACCGTCCAGAGCTTCCATCTCTCTACTGAATTTTGTCAATAAATTTTACCATATAAAATACTTTTCCTGCACGTTCTCTCTCCATTAGTTACTGCCAATAATCTAGCCTCAACCCCAGAAGTTCCCCAAATAATAACTGTCTAGGTGGGAGAGGTAAGTCAAGGAAAGAAAAATCCACAATATCTCTCCCCACATCTGAAGGCTTCTAATACTAGAAAAGGCATAAGATTTGTGGTTGTTCCGTTTTCATGTTATATTAGACTGGAGTTTTTGTTATCATAGTAAAACTACTAAAATTTTATTAAAGGACTGTGACTAAAGCCCTTTTGAATCATGTCAGAGGCAATGTTCACAATAGAATATCAGGAAAGTGATTCTTAAAAGGAATTTTGAGAAAAGATAAAAAATCTTCATGCTTCAGCAACACGGGCACAGCTGATTTGATCAGTTTACATATTTATAAATTTACATTTTACCAGTACTTTATTTTCTTTCCCTTAGGATTCCAACTTACATCACAGATAGTACCTCATTTTCCTGCAGCCCTGCTCCTGCCACCTATTTTTGCAAAAATATTTTTGAAAGATTGTATGAGAAAGCCTAATTATGCATCTTTGTACCTCACCACTAAATTGGTTTTGGTGGACCAATTGCTATCATCTAATTGTCTAGGTTAAAACATAATTATATGTCTTTCCAAAATAAGTGTGCTTTTTTAACATATTCTTTTTTGGGTGGTAAATCCTACATAAACCTATGTTATCACCTTTACTGCTTTAATTGCAGTTTTCTACTATTAAGTTCATTTACCTTCCCATGAAGCCATCACGATATCTTATTTGTCAGTTCACATCCACATACGTATACACGCCTTGAGGAATTAACAAGTTACCAACATTAAAGTGAAAGTGTTTAATCTCATTATTTTAGAACAAGAAGAATGAGAAGAGCTCCACTTGGCTCCAGTCCCTAAGAAACAGAAAAGAAAAACATAAAAATACTGTAGAAAGATTGAAAAGAAAGGCAAAAAGATACTGCTAAAATGAGTGTCCTTAACTTTCACTCTAACTCGGGCAACCAAGAATATGTTTTTATTATCATGCTCTGTTCATTTCAAACATTTCATCATTTGTGATGCCACTGTTGTACTGAATGAGATAGCAGTGGTTGTTACCAGAGACAGCCCCAGGCTAGCAAGATGGCCCAATTATGTCTTCCAGCTCTCCTGCTTCTTCTTTGAAATCCCTCTATCCTCTACCTTCATCCTCAACTGACATACATATGCCTAGATGAAAAAAGTAAAGAGTTGACAACCTGATAGCTACACTTCGAAAGAAAAATGAAATTTAAAGATGACATAGTGTGCTTTGGAAGAATTGTTCAGTGATATTGTCACAGTTTTACATGAATGTGGGCTGGTTTCAAAGCTGCTGAAAGATTAGCACCTTGAGCTGGTCAAGGTGTTGCTTCCTGTGCCCTTGATTACAGCAGTGAGTCAGTAGAGAATGAGAACAGAAAACTGATTCGGAGCTGAAGTGGCTTAGGTTAGAATAGTCTCACGCTGATGACGGTGATAACTTCATAGCAGTCAGCAGGGGCTTCGCTATCCCCAGCAGGAAGAGAGATGGAGAATGGGAAGCAAAGGAGAAACATGTGAGAAGAATGAGAAAGTTAAGTTTAGAAGATGCAGTCTGAATAATTTGTACAAACACCCTAGGTTCACTAAGTTTATATGTCTTCTAGGTATATGCATTGTCATTAAAAGACATATAGTTTTGCTCAATTTTAAAACATTTGTGATGAGTTGTTTTGCAATAAAAATTCTTTCTAAGTCTACATAAGGTTATATCTTACTGATGAGCAGCAATTAATTTGCAGATACTTGAAACTTGAAAATATTTTCTTTAAATAGACAAGCAAAACTTATGATTCTTTCCCCAGCAGGAATGCAGATAAATCTAATTGACCTTAAGAGATAGTTTAGTAAAATAATAACAAGTTTTGAAGATTTTTAGAAGTTTTTGGGGTACATTTCGCTCCCCTGTCTACAGTCCCACTGAAATGATCTTAAAGGGATGTATGGTAATATTGTGAATCTTCATTTTATAAAATTAGACATTATGGCGAAGTCTATCCACTGAAAGTGAATGGAAAACAGAACCCTGGAGACTACTGTCTAGGACACAAAGAAGTCCAGCAGATACTGTCAGCCCAATAGAGTTCCTGCCCTAGAAGGGCAAAGAGGACAGAGGCAGCAAAGCCACTGAAATAGAACTAAGAGAAAATGATTCGTGGCCATGACTTTGTCTTCTCTCTCTACAAGAATGAGAGGAATGCAATCAGCAAATCCAGGATGGACCCTGCTAGAGGAACTATGGTCCCAATAGGAGACATATTAAATAAGACATAAACTGGAAAAGGTGTTGATAGGTAAGAAAGCATTATGAACAGAGCTCCTTTCCTTTTATAAGAAAGATAACATAAATTAGAATTCCAGGTATTTCAAAAAAATCAAAAGAAAGAAAACTGTGAAGATAATAAAGGGAAAAATATGTGAGACTATATTTTAGGCAACCCTAAAAGTGAAAGTAAGTGAGAAGGCAAAGTGGATAAGTATTATCAGATTAGAATTAAGAGAAAAAAATTCCAGTAGAGGAAGAAGATAGAAAAGTTAGACAATTAATATCCACTCCGCCGAAAATACTTGCTATATTTATGAAGCAAAAGATTCACATATAAAATTGACTCATTTTCTAAATATCACTAAAATAAGGCAATTAACCAAACAAACAGCAAAAATATGAACAAGCAACCTGTAGAGGATTAGAATTGAACTTGTTTCCACTTTCTCTAGTGTAATAATTGTCACAGTAAACATCCCGGTAGGCGCTCCATGTGGTCATGTAATAGAGCTTTTGTAAATGGGGAGGGAAAGAAGGGTTGGAGGGAAGGGAGGAAAAGGCCACAGAAAAAGAATTAAAGGATGTGTTACGCACATGTACAAATCCTCCACGGTGAAAATGATCATTATGTATACTGCAAACATGGATTAATAAAAAAAAATTTTAAAGGTACAATGCGGTGTGCCATGTTTTAGATCTAAAAGGTCCCCTCAAAGTCTCATGCATAGATCCTGGGAACCCTCGCGTCATCACTGGCCTTGCCCATGATGACGTCAGTGTCTCAGTGCGCTGTTAGAAAGCAGGGCCCTGTTGGAGGCGGTCACTGGGTTCAGACCTGGAAAAGCGTATCTTGCTCCTCGCTTCTCTGCTCCTTCTCTGCTTCCTGGCTGCGGTGAATTGAGCACCTCTCCCTCTGCCCACCCTGTTTCTACCATGGAGCCAGCTAACCATGGACTGAAATCAGGAACCACAGCTAATGTCTTACTTTTTAAGATGAGGGTGTCGGACAGTTTATCTCGGAGAGCGGGAAGTTAAGAAGACACAGTGGAACACTGGACCACAGGGATGGCAATTGTGCCTTGTTTCAGTAGCTGTTACAAATGGCCCTTTGATGTGGATCTTTCCTTTTGGAAGGAGAGTGGCTACTTATGGCCTATAAGAACAGTGATCATCTATTGTTTATAACCCATCAAAAATGATGCATGCGTATTATCTAGAGAAAGGATTTAACCCCCAGCGTAACTCCAAAGAGAAAGGCATAAGAATGGCTGTCTCAGGGCTGTGAAGTTTCAGGCAAAGGACTGATGTTTTTTATTATAAAATCTCTTGGATTATTGGATTTCTTTAAAAAGCATGTATATGCATTACTTTGGATTTTTAAATTTGTCAATTAGAGTATAGGACAATCCTTAATATTTGAAAAATCCTGGGTCTAAATTTTATTACCTGTGAGAAATTAATACACATAATCCCTCAGTTCCCTCATGTGTGAAATTAGAATAATAAAGCCCACATCCCAGTTGTGTTATGAGGATTTACTTTTTAAAAACAGCTAGTCATTATCAGCCTGTTGTTTCTTCCCTTCTGCTTTTAGTGACTTTATCCTTCTCCCTCAAATAGATTATGAAATTTATTAAATCAAGATCGAATCAACACACTTATCCATTACTTACTATGTACAAGTTAATAATTTTAAACGCTGTGTGTAATTACCTATCAAAAGCATTACAGTGAAGCTGGAGATGAATGATGAAGCTGCATTACAGGCTGAATATGGCCCTCTGAACCAACAGTAAGAACAATGTCATAAGAAAAATGGCTCTGCCTGTATTTATCAATCACTGAAACTTAGGAAAATTCGTGTTCCATGTCAGAGCAGATGTTGAGAGGAGTAAGTTATGGCACAGACTGCCCCAGCACTCACATTTCAATTCAGAAGATGCAAGGTCAACTTTGAAAAGTGAAGGCCAACTTTGAGAGAGAGGGAATGCTGAGAAAAAGCCAGACAGAAAAAATGACATGTTGGAAGAAATCTTGATATGATAACAAAGTATTGCTCAGGATTGGCCCATACAGGTAGGAAGACTTGCTAGGTAAAAGCATTGTCACCTTTTGAGTATGTAAACAGTAGTATATATTTAAAAGGCTAAAAGTAACTGGGTCATATATAGCAAGTGATAAATGCATTGTGTTAGTTTGTAAATTCAATAAGATTTGGCAAGTGTTTGAATCTTACACATGAAAGGCAAAATCCAGGGTGACCTTAACCTTTTTGATGTGGGAGATGCATTGATGGTAGCATTTGGATGGCGAAGAGAAGTTGCTTTGGACATGGATGGATGCTACACTCTGAATATTTGTGTGCCTCCAAAATGTGTATGTTGAAATCTAAACCCCTAAGTCCCTGTATTAAGAGTTGAGGTCTTAGGGAAGTGACTAGGCCGTAAGGATAGAGCCCTCTTGAGTTGGACTAATGACCTTTGAAAAGAATGCTGGGGGGACTTGTTTGTGCTTCTGCCATGTGAGGACCCAAGGTAGATACTAACTATGAGGAATAGGCCCTCACCAGCCATCGAATCTTCTGGTGCTTGGATACTGGAATTTTAAGCCTCTAGAACTGTAAGCAACAAATTTCTGTTGTTTATAAATGGCTCAGTCTAATGTGTTTTGCTCTGGCAGTTGTAACAGACTAAGATGGTGGTGGGAAAGACTGGATTGCTAAAGATAAATAAACTAAATTTTTGACACGTATATTTTGAAATAATTTTTGCAATATTTAAGAAGATAGAGAGACTTCAAGGGGAAAATTGAAGAGTGATCTTTGGAGTATGGAAACTTAGGAGATGTGTAGCCAGGTAAATGACTACAGACACAGAAAATGTCAATGGAGAATCCTAGTATGTGCTCAGATAAAGAACCTCTGAAGGGGACAGAGACAAAGAGCAAATGAAGTCGCATCACATTCCCGAAGCCCGAGAAGAGACATCCAGAGAAAGGATTTTCCTACTCTGCTGCCTCACAAGCCTATTATGCTACAGAGAAGACAAGAGTACGGGAATTAGAAGAAATCCATTAAACTGTCTCATTAGTGAGTCTTCTCAGAGATTTGTTACACCAAAGCCATGAAAATAGAACTAGATGCAGGCAGTGTATGGATAATACCTCATTTATGTTTCATATCGGTTCTTGTTTATGCATAACAAGTTGTTTAGGGAGTGGCAAAGGGTTCAGTAAAAAAGAAAACAGGGGAGAAGAATTACCCACAACTAAAATAATTGGTCCTGGAATAGTTAGAAGTGATTGGAGAGTATAACAACAATTATACAGTTTAATGTAGTCACGCAAATTAATGTGTTAACAAATCCTAGAAAAAGGAAGGGCATTTAGAAGTCAAATGCTCACACAGTGATTCTATTATACCACTGTCTATAGTCCCAAAGCATGTCCATGATACTTTTTAAATAAATTCAAATAAATTTAAAATAAATCACAAAACTATATTGGCATTTTCTGGTCTTGATAAACACTGGAATTTAAGAATGTATTTTAGCAGAATTTCCATAAGATTGATTGCCATCCCTAGTCATTTTTCCATAGTAATTAACTCGCTTCTCTTTCCAAAAATAACTCATGTCTATTTCTTTTCATTATGAAGGCTCAGGATTTTTCTTCGCCCTGTTTTTTAGGTGTCTGTATTCAGTCATTATAGTATTCAGTGGTAGTCCTCTCAAACACTTATTCAATAATGCAGTTTATATATAGCTCATTATAAACGCTCACACAAGCTAAACTGCAAGGAGGGGAACATTAACCATCATTTTCTGCTGAGCCCTAAGAATATAATGACCCATAGGCCTTTACACTGGAAGTCTTTGCATTCTAGCTGGGACAGCTTGAGTGAAATGTTGGCAGAAGAGGCTCCCAGATTCAATTCTGTTTGTCTTTTATTAACATGTATGTGTCTATTGTTGTCTTTGACCAATGTTCAAAAGAGAAAAACCAATGGACAAAACCCACAATTACTGACAACATATAAAAATTCTCAAATGCAAACGAACACCTGGTCATATCAATTTATTTTCAGTTATTTCCTGAAGAAAAAAAAAAAAAAAAGAACAGTGGTGAATCTTTGGATCCATCGTGGTGAACACTGAATTCCCTAGTGAAAATGATTAATTCTTTTAAAACAGACTCCAAGTTAAGAGCTTTTTCAAATCATTTTTTGCTCACTTGCATTTTTCCTTCTTGTTTTCATGGCTGTACTTTTGAAAAACCTAACTTTTTTACAGGTGTTAAAACTGAGAGCTAATGAATCTACACTAACAAACACTAGCAAAGCTAGAACTAATTAAGGAAGACGCTGGCATGGGGTAAACAAATTATGTTCAGGAAGAGCAAAATTGATATTCTCTGTGTCTTTCCACTCATCAGTAGTCTGACAATGAGGGGCCCTGCCTCTCTAGCTTCTGCGGGGTGTGGGTGAGTGTACTTCCCTCTACTGAGACAATGGCAGCACTCAGCATCACATTTATAAACTTCAAGTTCTGGATTCATCTAGGTTAACCAGGAAGTTCCTTTGTTCCAGCTTTTAAAAACACATTGCAGATATTTGGTTGTTATCCAGGGAAGTCATGTTCTGTGCTACTGGGAAGACTTGTTAAAGAAATTGCAGCTCAGATTCATCCTTCTCTCCTTTGCCATGTAGTGTGTAGTTTCCTAGTGTACTAGGCAACTGAGAATAGAGACGGTACTTGACTTTCAGTTTTTGAGGTTGTTTCAATATTATATAGCTTTTTGTTTCTTCTTTAATTAATACATATGTATTCTTAAATAATATATGTACATATATTATTAAATAATATGTTGTATCATTGTTATTAAATAACAATTATATATATTACATCTTTTCAAAAGTGTTAAGGAGAATGGAGAATGTAGGGGAAAATATTTACTGATTGAATTGTTTGAATTTAGGAGATTATCCCAGGTCAGAATTATCCTCTTAGCAAGTGAGCTGTAAGGTACTGTGTGGATGTAGGTAGACCACAGGTGTGGGCGGCATATATGATGATCTCCTTTATCCTGCTGTGTGTTTCGGTTTCCTTTCTTGATGTGGAAGGAGATAAGAACTTAGAAAGGGCATTAAAAATATATAAATCCATGAAATGGAATTACTTATCTCAAGCACATGAAGTACTTTTTGAAAGCAAACTTTATTTCATCTTCAGATGCATGGGAAATACTATAAAAAGATTTATTTTCTACAGGATACTGAAGAGAGAAAATAAATTTTTAAAAAACCATAACATAGCAGAAAATTATTTTATAGGTAGATAGACAGATTGCTAAGTAAACTTTAATTTCACATGTAGAACAAAATTTAGAACAATGCTCATATCACATATGACAAAACGAAATTTATTTCTACTAGTTCTTAACATTCACAGTAAACAAGAAATGGTGACATGTGGCCACTTAGTCATCAAATAGTTACTCTGAAGACAAAAACAATAGGTTAGTAATTCTTATTTTTCTTTATCATTTGATATTGCAATATTGTAATCATAGTACTCTGAATTCTTTAATAAACTCAGCAGATCATCTGTGGAAGGTCTGAACAACTTCCTGTTAGATTGTAATGCAGGTTCAGCACTTCCCTGCTTCACACATAAATGCATCTCAATCATTAGTCTTGTTTCTCTAATTTTACATGGATTATTTTCATTTTATTACGCTGTTTAATCACTGGGCAGAGTAATATCTTCACCTGTGTGTCCTACTATTTAGCGTATTGCCTGGTGTAGAGAATTTCAGTATATATAGGGACAATAGTTGGATGAACTTTCAAAATAATAAAAAATGAACAGCTAAATTAAGAGTCAGTCCTTCTGTTATTATTCATTATATTCATTATATTGCTTGCTATGGTCTCAACATAAAAGTTTCATGATATAGACCTACACTGTCAGGCATGTGTCATATAAGCATGTATACGTTTGTGTCTACATCTACCTATAATGAAAACCAGGACCAATTTTATACATTCCTTGCATACTTAACACCTAATTAACATTATCTTCAAGGTATCAGGGTCTTTTACTATCTGCAGCCTTTTTTCCCTTTAATATAGTATTCAGCCTGATCAGCCTTCAGAGAATCTCTTTTCTACAAGAGTTTCACTAATCAAGTATACTAACAAAGTTAGTATCCATTTTTCTAGAATAAAGGGTCTAGGAAGATCACCCAGTCTAATTTCTAATATTTCAGCTTTGTAATTTCTTGAAATTTGAAAAAACATCACTTGTTAATGTTTATGATTATTCTTATGAAACTAATGATGTGTAGAAGTTCCTTTATTTAATGTTAATTGAATGACCATCACAGATACAGCCTTTTACTACTTCAAAGTCCTCATCTCTGCAGGTTTTTACTCTTTCACTTAAATTCACAGAAAATTCTATTAATTATTGCTCCCTAATAGGAGATCATTGTTGTATTTCTCATTGAAGTAGTAAGGCAATCAGTTAAGACCTATTCTTAGGACTGTTTGTCCAATCAAGAATTTTCAACAGAAATTTAAAAAGATTTCTAAATACATATCAATTATAATTTTCCAATTCAGAGTATGATGAATAATACTTATGCCATGCTATACTCCTAGGACAACCAAATATGCCCATCAACATTCATTCTGGTTTTTAAATTTTAAAACAGTCTTTAAATTTTATTTCTTAACTAAAATTACAGAATTTTTTTAAGAACCTGCTTAGCAAAATCAAAACTATAAGAAAAAATGTCAGATGTGGTGGATAACACCTGTAATCCCAGCACTCTGGGAGGCTGAGCCATAAGGATCACAAGTTTGACCTCAGTATGAAGAACTTAGTGAGACCCTGTATCAAATTTTTTTAAGAATACTTTAAAAGGGTAGGGATAAACTTAGTGTGAAGACCCGAGGTTCAATCTCCAGAATCCCCCCAAAAAAATAGAGAAGAAAGAATGAAAAGCAGAACAGGAAGGAGGAGATGAAAGAGGAGGAGGAGGTAAAGGAGGACAGAGAAAAGGAGGAGGATGAAAAGGAGGAGAGGTATAATTAAAATAACAAGAGAAACTTCCTTAGGAATGTGTTATATCATTGCTTGTTTGCAGTTCTCATGTGCCTCTCCAACCAATCCACCACTCATAGGGAAATCAAAAGTTCGTTCCCTTTTAGCATCACAGTCTAGGTATCATTTGATGTCTCAACATCATTTGTTTAATATTATGCCATAGCTTTCTCCTCTTCTTCCACACATGTGACCTCCTAAAACCACAAATTAATGGGGGGTAGTTGATAAACAATTGAGGTGTTAGGACTAGGATCAGAGAAGCAGCCCTGGAATCAAGTAATTCATGAATAGATTGTAAAATCAACCATGATAGTGAAAGACCTATTAGTTCATAAGTTTTAAGAAATAAGGAACAAATCTTTCAGCACTGCTTCAGGGCAAGGAAACCTAGTGCTCCACATTCATACTTGAGAACCACTCCGAAGTCGGTCAGAACTGTGGGGACTTGGTCCAGGGCCACAGTGGCACCATCGAGAGCCCGGGCTTTCCTCACGGCTACCCCAACTACGCCAACTGCACGTGGATCATTGTCAACGGGGAGCACAACCGGATCCAGCTGTCCTTCCACACCTTTGCGCTGGAGGAGGACTTCGACATCCTGTCCGTGTATGACGGGCAGCCACAGCAGGGCAACCTGAAAGTGAGGGCATTTGAGCAGGCAGGACAGTGCTACTCAAGATATGCATGAAAGAGACTTCCAGAACTGCTGAAGAAGAGTGAGAACAAAGGGATGAGGTGTCCAAAGTCGGGAGGAATGTTTTGAGAAAGATGACTGGCGAGACTTCCGGGAAGATGGTGACCAGGTGAGCAGCAGAGGGAATCTCTCCCAGAGACCGATCTTTTGCGCCCGGGTGCCCGGTGCGTGGATGCAAAATTCCAACTGATCGGGCTGCTCTCCGCAGCATGAGCATTAAAGGGCCGGCTGACAAGCCAGGTGGCAAGAAGTGGGTGGATCCTGAGAGCTGGGCACCCGACAGATCGGTGAGGAGCTTCGGCCGCAGCTCGGCTCAAATCGCGTACAGCCGAGAGAGCGATTGCGGCGGGAGGAAAGCCTCCAACTCCTGAACCCGATCGGTTCGGAGACGGCTGCAACCAGGATTTGTTGGAGGCAGCGGAGCAGAGGAAACTCAGAGAACGAGCTACTGGGACAGATTGCACCAATCTGGGCAGCATTCCGGGATCCCGCTCAGAGCCCCGCCCCCGCAGCCTGCACTGTGCGAACTGGAGCAACAGCAATGGGCGGGATTTCTGAGTAGGGAAAAAGCTCGATCCACGGAGATACATCTGAATGGCATTCCTGTCTGCACGATCACAGGGTGAGTTGAGTAGGTGCTATAACTGGTTTTTCCTGAGTCGGGAAGAAGCTCTGCCCAGCGAATAACATCAAAGCAGCTTTAAGGACTGCGGAATCTCCCAGGTAGGAAGAGCTAACTAGGAGCCCCTAGGGGATTTGTGAGGGGGGAAGGAGCTCCACCCAGGGAGGAACACGTGAGTGGCCTGTCTGCAAGACGCCTGGGGCAGCGACCTGTTTATTCGCCCCGGCCAGGTCTTGGGATAGGGAGTAGAAGCGGAAATCTCTGCAGACAGCTTGAGGGACATTCTCCCAAAGAGAAGGAATCATTGGAGCAGCCTCTGCAGCAGACCTTTGCCTGCTGAACTGCCTGGGGAATTTAGAGCCACACATTTTTAATCTGATACCCAAAAATGGGAAAACATAGGAACAAAACGCAGTCTCAAAACTCAACCCCACCCAGAACAAGTTTTGAATGTGAGGATACAGGGGAAAGAGGAAATCACATACCTGCAAGTTATGAAACGATTGCATCCGAAATGAAACAACTCCAACAGGCCATAAAAGAGCTTAAAGCAGAAATAAGCCACATACTTGCAATGATTTCTCAGACAAAAAACGAGCTGAAAACAATGATGGAAGAAATGTTCCGTGCACATAGAGAAGATATAGACAAAAGACTAGAAGAAAATAGGAAACAAATGGAAACGTTACAAGAGCAATTTAGGAATGAATTACCAATAATGAAACAGGTCCAAAGAGAATGCCAGGATTTGAAAACTAACGCTGAAAGCA
>PVLD010034994.1:0-12174 GCA_004027595.1 Dinomys branickii | reverse complement strand
TTTTTTTTCTTTTTTTTCTGTTGCTGAGAGGATAAACTGTCTGACTAAATTTGCATGTCTGTATATGGGTCCATACATCTACAATTCGAAGATATTAATGGATAAAGCAACAACTACTCTTGAGACCATATCACCTTGTCTATAGATTAGTTGTGATTGTACTATTTTCTATGATAATGGGTGTCTGTTTGTCAATATGTTTTTGTACTTTTATGTTTCTAAAATAAAAAAATAAAAATAAAAAAAAAAAAGAATTTCAAAAAAAGATGATAGAAAATTAACAATGGTTGTTGTATTACATATTGTTATCTTCAAAGTAGTTGCTCAGATTACCAGATAGAGGCATGCAAGATTGATCAAACAATTAACAATTAACTGTTCTTTTCAATACATCAATAGAAATTAGTAGTGGAATTAGCTACCTTGTGTGTGTGTGTGTGTGTGTGTATATATATACACATACATACATATTTTTGCCTTCCTTCCTTATATTCTCAGTCTGTTTCTTTTGATGAGTGAATCGACACCGTTTACATTGATGGTTATAAATGGTATGTATTGGCTTATCCTTCTCATATTATTTTCCTGTTGTTGGTACACTATCTTTCTCTTTTGTTTAACCACTTGTTGTGCCTGGTCTTTTTGTGTGTGTTGGTGTCCTTGGGCTGACAATCTTCCCTGTATCTTTCTAAAATATCATTCAGAACATTTTGCAGAGCTGGTTTAGTGGTCATGAATTTGGCAGTAAAGTTATCCAGGACCATTCTGCTGCTGGAGTTCACCCTAAGCTCCTTCAAATAAAATAGCAGCCCTGACATCTGCTTCTGTTCCAAGTGTCTCTGTGCCAAACTACAGTGCCAGTTCACTCCACTCACCAGTCACTGGCTCATATTTTCACTGCTACTTTGGACTTTTCCATGCCACTGGTCCCCATTTGCCAGCATGCATTGTGCTGAGCCACTGGTCTTGGCCTGGCCAATTTAATGTGTTGTGTGTCTCTGTGTTTCATCTTCACTGCTCCTTGGTCAGATACAAGCTTATACATTGGTCCCCTCCAATAATCCAATAGTTATCAAATATTAATTCAATAGTAGTTATTGAACTTTCTGAATTATTAAACAGGACTCAAAATTATATGAGAACTGGAAGTGAATTTAACCATCATTTAATTTAATCCATTATCCATTTTATAAGTGAAAACTTTTACATGCAGAGGAAGTGGCTAGATCATGGTTTATCTGTATAACAAAATCAGTGTATCCAGGTACATGGCCAACATTTCTTCCTGTGTGACAGATACTTGATTTTCGACCTTTATCTTTCTTGGGTATCTGCATCTATCACCACTCAGAATGTTCCTATGTCTTAAATCTTTTTCTTATATTTATGACATACCACTAATGCCAGAGTCTCTTGATAGACTTTAGATAATTTTTTGTTAAGTCTATCATTTTATCTTAACTGTATCTTTAAAGCCATTTTTAAGCAGATGTCTCTAAATAGAAAAAAGCACACACAAAGAAGCACAGATAATTTCAGGGAAAATAGTTCTATAAGTATGCTAATGGAAAATGAGACCAAGAGAGGTTCTACCTTTGATAAAAAGTTTGGGTAAGGCTTCTGAAAAATGACATTGTGTCGAGAACAAGTCAAAAATATTTCTTATGAGCCTTATGTGCACAGAGAGATTGACAGACCATTCCAGGTAAGGGAAATAGCAATTAACAATGATTGGATGTCAGGATGAGCTTTAAAATTTTGAGAAAGATAGTATCAGTCATTGTGGACTCCTGAAACTAATAAACAAATTCAACAATGTATCAGGATACAAGATCAATACATAAAAAATAGTGTTCCTGACACCATCAATGAATAAACCAAGGAAGAAGAAAGAAGAAAGAAAGAAAGAATCCTATTCACAGTACCTTTCAAAAGCAATATAACTAAAAAGTAACCTAACCAAGGAAATAAAAGATTTCTGTAATGAAAACTACAGTAGTCTGAATAAAGAGATGGAAGAGAACACCTGAGTGTGAGAGGATGTCCTTTTGTTCCTGTATAGACAGAAACAATATTGTCAAAATGGCCATGTTAACAGAACTGATATTTATAACCAATCCAATCCAATCAAAATACCAGCATCTTTTTTCACAAAAGTAGAAAAAACAAACCTAAAATTCATATGGAACCAAAACAGACCTAGAATAGTAAAAGTAATTCTGTGCATCAAGAGCAAAGGAAGATGCATTACAATCCCAGGTTTCAAGATGCAGAGCAAAGATAAGTGATGAAAAAGAACAGCACCATACTGGGACAAAAACAGGCATGTTGATCAATGGCATAGAATTGAGAGAGCAGAAGCAACTGCAGGCATACTCAGCTACATGATCTTTGACAAAGAGGTTGAAAACATGCGCTAGACAAGAAAGAGCCTTATTAAAAATGGTTCTGGGAACACTGGTTATCTACACTTAGAAGAATGAGTCCAGATCAATACCTCTCATCCTCTACTCCCATTATATTAAAATAGATGAAATAAACAGAAACACCAAGTCTGGTGAAGATAAATAGGTAAAACTCTTGAACACATAGGCATAAGCATGGGCAAGGACTTTCTGAACAGAATGCCAGATGCATAAGAAATAACATCCACAATCAATAAATAAGACTATCTCAAATTTTAAAAGCTTCTGGATAGCAAAGAACCAACAGAATGAAGAGACAACCTATAGACTGGGGTAAAAAAAACCTTGGAAAGATACTTCTCAGACAGAGGACCAAAAATCTAGAATAAAGAACACCAGAAAATCTCCAAAATAAATAACCCAATTAAAACCTGGGAAATTCAAGTGAATACACATTTCTCAAAAGAAGAAGTACAAAGACCAGTGAGTACATGAAGAAGTGCTCAGCATCTCTGGCCACACCACGATTCTGTCTGACACTAGAGAGAATGGCTGTCATCACACACAATAAAAGCAACAAGTGCTGCTGGCAAGACCATGGTGAAAAAGAAGCCTTCATCACTGTCCCACAAGAACCCATCTGCTCAAGTGTAGGGCTCTTGGAAGGTGATTGAATTACTGGGTTTTATGGCTGTCTTGGTGTTAGGGGGGCGCTAGTCAGAAAGTACTGTTTATTGGGGGCATGACCTGATGGGGTATCTCCCCTCCTTTTATGCTCTCTGCTTCCTGCATGCTATGCCAAGATCAACTCTCCTCCTGAGGGCACAGACATGCCCTGTTCCATGCTCTCCTGCCTTGGAGCCAGTTGAATATGGACAGAAACATGAGGCAAAATAAACTGCTCCTCCTCTAAATAAAAGCATCTCCAGGTGGGAGGAGGCCAGGGGGGAAGGGGAAATATAATGTATCAAGATGTGATGTGTATGTGTAGTAATTTCCCAGAATGAATATATCTGTTATGCATTATTAGTGGTAAGTCCAAACAGCCACTTGACAGGAAGGTCATTTAAAAAAGAATACCTAGATATACATATATCAAAATGTCATGCTGTGTACCATATTTACATATAATTTTAATCTGTAAAAAACTCAATTAAAATGAGATAACATAAAGTAAATCAGACAAAGGGCAAGTGGGTGCGGCTTCTTGACCAGTTTCCTGGTGCTTTCATCTCAAATCACCACAAAGTTTGTTTATTAAAATGGGACATTTAGGCTTTTGCAGTTCTAAAGCCAGAAGTCCAAAACTGAGGTGCCAACAGAGTAAGAATCCAAATGCAGAGAGAGGTTCTAAAACCTCCTGGCAATTCTTAGTTTGGGATGTACCATCTAGATGGTACAGAATATACTACTACTGTTAAAATGATTTTGATTATTTAAATCTGTATTCTAAACATGATTACAAAGGGATTGGAGACCTCTGAGGTGCACCAGGTGGTCTGAGAAATATTAGTATAGTCTCTGACACCAGAAGTGATTCACGTGTGGCAACATATGATTATAGTTTTAAAATACCCCACGGATCACTTATCGTAGAAAGGCTAAAAGAAGTGACCATCTTTCCCTACTCCAGGGGATGCCCTGATTATAACTGCTCTTAGGATCTCAGGTTTGAAAACTTCCTTCAGAGAAGTCCCCCAAGCCTAGTTCCTTAGTGGATTCGGGCTGGTACCTTGGTGAATTGGGGACTGTGTCCTTTAATAAAGCAATATGTCTTGTGCTGGGATAGAATTGGACTCAGCCCAGGTGATGTTCCAGCTTCATCATATTTGGGAAACTGCGGTGAGGGTTGTCTATTATGACAGGGATTAGAGGGCTTCAGAAACCACGTGTTCTTGGTTGCTACTCTCTTTGCATTTCTGCACTGCCCTGGTTTGCACCTGCCAGTGCCCCAGGTGAGAGTGGGTCCGACGCTGAGGGGGAATCAATCCTTTCAAGGAGTCTAACTCTTGATACTGTTAATGAAAGAGTGGAGCTTTACTTTCCACTTTGCTGCTTGTCTCTCTTTGCCATTTGGCTTCTAAAGATACACACGCTGCTCTTGACTCCTGGTAAGCAGCTGCTCTGGACATGTTTAAGCTCTTGACTGAGGTGACCAGAGTGAATCCAAGAGCTGTGAACAACCATTTCCTCTGCCTTGGTGCTAAAAGCTTATCTACCAGTGATAAGCTTCTTTGCCTGTTGTTGTCTCTGTGCCTCCTTTTCTGGGCTTGCTTCCCCATTCCTTGGCCGCTAGGGCTTGGGCATTGGGAGCAGGCAGGACCAGGATACAACCTGAGCCTCCTGCTCCAGAGGAACAAGCAGAAACAGCAGCTGTCTGTGTGAATAACTTGCCAGAATACAGCCCCTTGCCTGTTCTCAAGACTACTGAATCATTATGCTTCATTAAGACCTCGCTGGCAGGAAGTTCATAACGTCTCTTTAACCTGGTGATCAGTCCTGGGGTTTTCTAAGTCAGGACCTTGTCAGCCCCAACTCAGAGCAGACCACAGAGTCCCTCGCCTCACTTATGCTCTTGAGGGAGTGAATGTGCTGGTGAGAGGATTGGCATAAACTCATTTATTCATTCTTTGAACTAACTTTTAAAATCCTCTACTATGCATTGGGTGATATTGAAATACTGAGGTTACAAATAAGTAAAATATGTTGTACAATGTTGGAACAGTAACCCACTGAGGAACATGTGAACAAGTAATTAGAAGACAGTGTAACAACTGCATGAAAGGAAGCTCATGCAGGTCTTTCCCTGGGTGTTGCAAGAATATATGTCAATGGTGGTTTGTACCATCAGGAAAAATATTAGCATGTTATCAAAACTGATTAAGGCAGTGGAATCTTACTAACATGTGCTTGCAATTTTGCTGTACTAATCTCTATGCTTTTATATATCTCTGCAATCTTTCACAGTTAGAAAAGAACTTCAAAAATTAGAATAACCTAATTGAATCTGATACCTGCCTTTGTCCCTCACTATATGTACTTGAAAGTCTTTGACTCCCCTTTGTCACATTTGGTCTCAACTTTGAATTTTCTAGGGACACAATTCCAATCCCAACAGTTAAACATAAAAGAATGTGAAGGATATAAACAATGTGAATAATCATCTTCCTCAATCAGTCACAGCAGCCACGTGTGACTATGCTCTGTCCATGACAACTGTTTCCTTAAGCTTGCAACATTAATGGAATCCAGACCTTGATCTCACTGCTATAGTGAGATGTTATATAGTACTGTCAGGCAGTCTTGTAATACTCAATTCTTTAAATTGATTATGCTTTGCTGAAGCATTATGTAAATGCTATTACATATGTGTACTTTGTAACACCATTGCAGAGCTTAGCAAAGCTCAGCCAAGAAAAACTAAGTACTTTGTTTTTGGTCACACAACAACTAGACTGGCCACAACAATTTCACGTTGTTTTTTAAAAAAATTGGAACACTGCATTTTGGGTTAATTACTTCTTATACCTATGTGTTGTCTTGGTTACTTTTTCCTTGTTGCTGAGCCAAAATACCCAACACCCAAAATGAAGGAAGGAAAGGTTTATTTAGCTTACAGTTTGTGGAGATTTCAGTTCATACTTGGTTCTGAGGCAGAGTGGCACATGGCAGAGGGCAACAGCTCATGGCAGTGGTACACAGCAAAGCAACACGTCCAAGAGGGGAGGAATGGCAGCCAGCAGCATCTTTCTCTCCTTTACATAAGCAAACAATCCACCCCAGGGTGGGTATAGCTGTCACACCCATAATCCCAGCATTGGATCATGGATTAGTCATAAACCTAAAAGCCACCCTATAACTGCATGAGGATTTGGGGGTACATGCAGACACAAACCATAACATGTGTGTATTTAAATATAAACAAATATATATGTGTATATATATATATATATATATATATACACACATCAGTTTTCTGAAGTGAAGAAGCAGTTCTCTCATGCTTTTTATTAAGTAATACAGTTTTATATAAATAAAATCTTTATCATATTGAATTTTCATTCCTACTAAGATCTGTTTGAATTCTGACATATATTTATTAAATAAATATTTTATACTTCCTTAGTATGCACGAAATGAAAGGATACTTATAATATATTTCATCTCTTGCATGGTATATTTCCTCTGTCTTCATTTTCTTAGTTTTTTTGCTTTTAATTGATATGTAACAATTATGCACATTTATCAGATAAAATGTACATATACAATGTGTAGAAGTCAAATGAAGTACAGTAGTACTTCTGTTTTGGAACACTTCTATTTGCAAACAATTCCATTTGCAAACAAAAGTGTTTGGCAAAAGTTTGTTTCCCTTCGCAAACTGCATGAAGCGACAGACATGACCATGGCCATCTTCCCCACACAAACACAAATGCTAACCATCTTCTAAAAACTGTAAAACAAATTAAGCTTGTAAACCAAGGTACCACTGGTATATCAATCACCATAAACATTCATCATTTCACAGTGTTGGAAACACTCAAAATCCTCTTTTCTAGGTTTTTGAAATATACAGTTAATTACTGTGATTAATAGTCACCTTACTGTGGTATAGAATACTAGAACTGTGTCCATCCTTTGCACTGTATAATGTTTTTGTGCCTGTTAACCCCTCCTTTCCTGTACTCTCTTTCTCAGGTCTGATAACCACTATTCTGTCCTCTACATGTATGAGATTAACATTCTTTTTTTCCACATTGAGTGAAAACATGTTATTTTGTTTCTGTGCCTGCTTTATTTCACTTAACATAATGTTTTCCACCTACATTCGTGTCCCTATAAATTATGGAATTGCACTTTAATGGCTGAAAAAAGTCCATTATGTATATTTCCCACATTTTGTTTAGCCATTAATCCATGGATAGATACCTTAAGGGTATTTTTCCCAGACCTTGGGAACTGTGAATAGTGGTACTATGAGAACAGCCACTTTTCCTTCATATACCCCATTTTACATCATAAACTCCTTGTATAGATAAAATTAAGAATGAGCTCATCAAATTCACTTACTAAAATCTTTTGTGAATTTGGTTGAAATTTTAGTCAATTTATTGATTAATTCAGAGAAATAAACACCTTCATAAATCTGAAGATAATACATTTCATGGATTTCTTCAAGTACATTATTAATGCTTCTAAAGTGAGTACCTTGTTTAACCATTGTTCTTGCTGCAATCTTTTTTTCACTAAAACTTTTACTTGTTCTTTTCAGAATTTAATAGTACAGGAATGCCACATTGCTTTCCTTCAGTTACCAAAGTCTTGAACTAGCTCTTTTCAATTGTATTTTATATATGTAGTAAAATTATGTGGAAACAATGATTTTATTAACCCTTGGATTTTTTCTATTGTCCTTTGGGCAATATCCCAAAATGCTGAATAATAACTTTTAAAATATTGTAAAACAGCCTGACTATTCTCTTTCTACATACTGATATAAATGCTATTAGTTTTAGATGATTAGTTCTAAAAACCTTAAAATAGAAAATATTTTTGACCTATATTTAAGAAATGGATATGAGGTATAGTTTAAACTTCTCTACAACCAGTTTTAAAGAAAAAAATGCTGGTCTAATGGTCATGATTTCCCTCAGCTTTTCCTTGTCTGAGAAAGACTTTGTGCCTCTTTCACTTGTAAAGTTTAGCTTTACTGGACACATGCTCTAGTTTGATTCTGAATGTAGCCCACAGGCCCATGTATCCAACCCTCTGTATCCAGCCTGTGGCAATATTTGGAGGCGATGAAACTTTTAGGAGATGCGGGAAGCTCCCAGGAAGCAGGTCCTCAAAGGGGGCACTGGACCCCAGCTCCTCTCAGCTTTGCTCCCAGCTGCCATCCGGTGAGCAGGTTCTCTCCTTCCACATGCACCTGCTGTGATACACCTTGCCTCAGCATGGTGGAGTGTGCCCAAGGCACCAGGGACTGAAACCTCAGGAAAACAGAGCCAGAATCATCCTTTCTTTAAGTTGATTATTGCAGGGATGTCTTCACAGTGACAGAAACCTGAAATGATATGGTGTCCTTGTCTGGAAGGTGTTTTTTCTCTTATTGTAAATAATTCACCATCCCCTTCCCCCAGCCAGTGGGATTTGTGTGAAGAAATCTGCTGTTGATCCAGTAGGATTTCATTACATGTGACTTGACATTTGCTCTGGCTGCTTTTAGGATTCTGTCTTCATGCTTTACTTTGACAGCTTGATTTTAATGTGCCTTGGAGAAGACCTTTTTAGATACCTCTTTATGGATCTGGACAGTCATACCTCTCCTAATATTTGAGAAGTTTACAACTATTATTTTATTTAATATGTTTTCTTTGTCCTTTTCCAGTTTTTCCTCTTCTAACTATTGTGCAAATACTTAATGTTGTCCCTTAGGCTTTTTGTTTTCATGCTTTGAAGTTATGTCTTATTTATTTTCCTCTTACTGGGTTAACTCAAGAAACGAGTCTTTATGCACAAATTTCATTCTTCTGCTTGTTGTACTTTGTTATTAAAGCTCAGGATTGTATTTTCATTCAACTCCGAATTTCATGATTCAGAATGACCAGGGCTTAGGAAAACCAGGTTGACAATTCCTTAAATTCTTTGTTTCATTCTCTACTGGGAACAATAACAAACTCATGTCATCTAAAAGAAAATATAACAAAAGTGAAAGTAAAAGTGCTCCGGACATTAATCTTGTGTTATCATCACTAAAGACCCTATGCAAAGAGATAAGAGAATACACACCACAGATTAAGGCTCACTTAAAGGGTATAACCGAGTACAGCAACCAAAGATACAGTCATCCTTACTGATAACCACTATGATCCTCTTCACATTGAATAAAAAAGACAAAAGACTGTGGTCAAAGGATGAAATCACAGACATTAATTTTCTATCCCTTCCCCAGAAATTTCCTTTAAGATTATGTTGTAAAATGAAAGAAGAGCAGGCTTCACAAGTGTCATTTGTTTGTAAAACTCAGTCATTTAAATCTATATTAATTTGTTTGCTTCCCAAAATTATGGAAAGGAAATGTGCACTGTAAATGCCACTTTAGTTTTACTACTACAAGTCATCCAGTAGTTGAACCAAGAATTGCTCACATGACACACGCACAGTGATTCTTTCTCACTAGTGTTAAGAAAAGATTCAAGAAGACAAAAAAAGAAATAGATCTGACTTCTTAGAACTACAGAGCAAAATTTTGATACTAATGAACAAAATAGTTAATGTATTTAGACTCTGAAGGAGTTGATGCATATTATTAGTTTTCTTGTTGCTTTTCTATGGACAGAAGCAAACATTCATGGGAGAGGAGAACCAAACCTCTGTGGTAGAATTTGTCTTCCTGGGCCTCTCACAGGATCCAAAGACACAAGTTCTGCTCTTCTTCCTCTTTCTGGCCATCTACCTGCTGACCGTGCTGGGAAACCTGCTGATGGTCGTGCTCATCCACACGGACTCCAGACTCCACACACCCATGTACTTTTTCCTCAGAAACCTGTCCTTTGCCGATCTCTGCTTTTCTACCACCACAGTGCCCCAGGTGCTTGTCCACTTCCTGGTGAAGAGGAAAACCATCTCCTTTGTTGGATGCTCAACACAGATAGCTGTTTTACTTCTGGTTGGGAGTACAGAGTGTGCACTTCTGGCAGTGATGTCCTATGACAGGTACGTGGCTGTGTGCAAGCCGCTGCACTACTCCACCATCATGACACATGGGGTGTGTGTCCAGCTGGCTGCAGTGTCCTGGGCCAGTGGAGCCTTTGTGTCCCTGGTCGACACCACATTCACACTGAGTCTTCCCTACCAAGGAAACAATGTCATTAACCACTTTTTCTGTGAGCCTCCTGCCCTTTTGAAGCTGGCTTCCGCAGACACTTACAGCACAGAAATGGCTATCTTTGCAATGGGTGTGGTGATCCTCCTGGCTCCTGTCTCCCTCGTCCTGGTCTCCTACTGGAACATCGTCTCCACTGTGGTGCACACACGGTCTGCAGAGGGGCAGCTCAAAGTCTTCTCTACCTGTGGTTCCCACCTCATTGTCGTTATTCTCTTCTATGGCTCAGCAATATTTGCCTACATGAGACCAAATTCCACATTAATGAATGAAAGGGATAAAATAATCTCTGTGTTCTACTCGGCAGTGACACCCATGCTGAATCCCATCATTTACAGCCTGAGAAATAAGGATGTTAAAGGGGCTTTCAGGAGAGTAACTGCAAAATAGCCTGATGGGCAGCGGTGATTGTCTAATTATGATGAGTATTTCAAGAATGTGCAAAGAAGCACTTTTCTGGCATTTTTTTTCTGTATACATCCAATTCTATCCCATTTTGCTTCCTTCTATTTTTCCTGTATCTCTTCTCAGATAAGTGCAATTAATTGCCTATTAAAGTACAATTATTGGGGCACCATTTGAACAACTGTTTGAGCAGACCTCTTGTTGGGTGAGGCTTGTGCTTGTGCTCCAACCTGGGAGACTTTCCAGGGAGGGAGCCTGGCCTGGGGGCACAATTTGAGCAGGCATTTGAGTGGATCTCTTGCCAGGTGAGGCCTGCATCTGTGCTCTGCCCCACGAGACTTTTCACGGAAGGAGCCCAACCTAAAGCACCATCTGAGCAGTCGATTGAGCAGAACTCTTTCCGGGTGAGGTCTGTGGGTGCACTCTACCCCTTGCTTTCAGGTAGGGAAGGAGCTCAGACTGGGAGTGCCTGTCCCTGTTGGTGGTTGAGGCCTGCAGCATGGAAACACCTTCAGGATCTGTGGTCCTCTGGGTTGGGAGGAGAGGCCTACTCTCCCCTGTCCAGCTACCTGAGGATCTCGGAGCAGTGGCCCCTGCCTAGACACCATCAGCTTCAAGCCTGAGGCCTGCATACATCTAGTCCATGGTCTGGAGACCCTGGCACCAAAGGCCAACTTTGCCCCACCATCACGGGTGTGGTCTGACCCAGGCACTCCTGTATTGCCTGGGGTTCCTGGGCCCAGTGGTCCACGGTCTGCTACCATCTTGTGATAAGTTTGGTATCCAGGTAAACTAGGGTCCCTAGAGTCCTTTAGTCAGCTGTCTGGGTAGTTTGTAGCTCAGTATTTTTCATCTGACATCCAAAATGAGAAGGTAAAGGAGCAAAATGCAGTCTCAGAACTCAACTCCACCCAGAGCAAGTACAGGAAAAAAGGACATAGGAGAACGGGCCATCTGAAATTTCTGAAATGATTGCATCTGAAATAAAGAAATAACGCCATCAGGCCATAAAAGAGAATAAATCAGAAATAATCTCTCAGGCAAAAAATGAAATGTAAATAATAATGGAATAAATGCTCTGCACATAGAGAAAACAGACAAAAGAATAGAACATAGGCAACAAATGGAAGCATTACATGAGCAATTTAGGAATGAATTAGAATGCACGAAACAGAAAAAAAAAGATTTCCAGGAAATGAAAACTTCCACTGAAAGCTTACAAAACTGTTTGAATGAAGCCGAAGATAGAATTGCACTTCTTGAAGACAGAATGGCAGTTAGTGACTGTAAAAGGAAGGATCCCTTAAAGTCATCAAGGATCCAGGAAAAATCAATCCAACAGGTGCAAGACAAGGCAAAGAGAAATAATATCAGATTAATAGGAGTCAGTGGAACAGCAGGAAGCAACACAAATGATATAAAAAGAATATTTGCAGAAATAATAGCAGAAAATTTCCCAAACATGGTAAAAGATACTGA
>PVLD010034993.1:0-12175 GCA_004027595.1 Dinomys branickii | reverse complement strand
CAGAATCTGTAATATCTCGCTCCAAGCTCTTCTTGATTTCATGGTTTCTGTTGAGAAGTCTGCTGTGATTCTGATGGGCTTTCCTTTATAGGTGATCTGTTTCATTTCTCTAGCAGCTTTTAATATTGTGTTCTTTTGCTGGATATCTGGGATCTTGACTATTATATGCCTGTGTGTGTTTTTCTTTGGGTTATGGATCGTTGGGGTTCTATATGCTTCGCTTAACTGAACTTCAGTATCTTTTACCTTGTTTGGGAAATTTTCTGCTATTATTTCAGCAAATATTCTTTTTATATCGTTTGTGTGGTCTCCTGCTGTTTCACTCACTCCTATTACTCGAATATTATTTCGTTTTGCCTCATCTTGCAGCTGTTGGATTGATTTTTCTTGTGTCTTTGATGATTTTATGAGATCCTTCCTTTCACACTCATAAGCTGCCATGCTGTCTTCAGGGTCTGAAATTCTATCTTCGGTTTCATTTAAGTGGTTTGGCAAGCTTTCCGTGGAAGTTTTCAAATCCTGGCAATCTCTTTGGACCTGTTTCATTCTTGGTAATTCATTCCTAAATTGCTCTTGTAACATTTCCATTTGTTTCCTATTTTCTTCTAATCTTTTATCTATTTCTTCTCTATGTGTATGGAACATTTCTTCCATTATAGTTTTCAGTTCATTTTTTGTCTGAAAGATTATTGCAGGTATGTGGCTTATTTCTGCTTTAAGCTCTTTTATGGCCTGTTGGAGTTGCTTCATTTCGGATGCAATCGTTTCATAACTTGCAGGTATGTGGCTTCCTAGTTCCCCTGTATCCTTGCATCCAGGACTTGTTCTGGGTGGGGTTGAGTTCTGAGACTGCATTTTGTTCTTCTGTCTTCCCATTTTTGGGTATCAGATTCAAAATATTGAGCAATAAATTACCCAGGCAGTTCACCAGGCAAAGGTCTGCTGCAGAGCCTGCTCCAATGACTCCTTCTCTTCGGGAGAATGTCCCTTAAGCTTTCTGCTGAGAGTTCTGCTTAAAAGGCTGTTCAGATGCTGGTTTGTCGGGTGAGCTACTCCCTACCAAGAGACCTGGGTGGGGTGTGTAAGACGGCTCCCCCGCCCTCCCAGGGTTCCCTGCAGGTATAGGGATGGATCTCCTCCCCCACTCGGTGATCCGGTCACGAGCGCAGATAGCTCACCAGTTTTCGGAGTCCCTGCAGGCAGGAAGGTTCCAAAGTGCCAGTTTTTTGTGCTATGCTCGCGATCCGCCGCTCCCCGCCACTTCTGTTTCCTCGCGCTCTCCGGGTCTGGGGGAGGGAGCGGGACGCTCCGCTCCTCTGTGCTCCTCACGCCGCCTCGGCTGCGGACTGCAGGCTGCTGAGGGTCTTGGCTGCGTAGCCTGCCCGATGTGTGTGAGATCCGAGACCGCCCCGCATTGCCGCTGCTAAAAAGCCGATTTGTGATGGAAGTCTCTGGCGAGCTGAGCTGGTTCGGGAGGCGGGAGGGTCTGAAACCCTCAATGTGCCATCCCTCCTTGTCCTGGCAGCCCCCTCTCCTTACCCTCACTTCTATACCTCTGCTCAACTTCATCTCATCAGAGAGATTTTCTTGATGATCCCATTTGAAATAACATCTCTGCTCCTGAGCACTCACACATTCTTTGTGTTTCTTCATAGTGTCCACTAACACCAGAGGAATGTCTAGACTTGAGGACAAACACCCTGAGAACATAGACTGCCTATGGTCCACAGTAGCTGCTCTAAAATTGTTTGCTGGACAAAGGAATGAATGAATAAATGAATGATCAGAGTGTGTGTGTCAGGATAGTTAGTAAAATAGTGACAGTGATGGTTTCAGGTGGTTCTCATTTCTATTTTATAATTTTCTCTATTGTTTCAAGAAGTAACAGATTCTTAAAACATTCTTTTCCTCATTGAGAAATTAGAGGATTTAGCTTGTGTTTGTATGATTCCGTGATAAGTTTATAGGAAGGAGTCTAAGAAAAAGAATGCACTTAACTGCTCTTCCTCTTCATCTCAAAAATTCAGTGTTGTTTGTAATCTCTGAAATTCTCATTTCGAAGAGACCTTCAAGATGTTACTTAGCTATTTATTTGTGTATTTTCTAGACATTGGAAGAAAGTAGTATATCTAAGAATCTAGCTTCAAATATATGTGCCTGACGTCTTACTGTTTCCTATAATGGAGACAAATGTTATTGTCCATGTCGAAAACAAGTGACTAGTGTTTCCTGGGGTACTTAGTGAAAAATGGAATGATATTTCTTTTCACATTGAGGTGATTAATAAAGCAGGGTGGACTAATGCATAAGTGGAGGAATTGATAGATACAGAATAAATAACATAATATACTAAAATGTTAATTCCAGAATCTAGGTGCTGACTGTATAAGTCTTCAATGTAAATGCCTTTCAATTTTAAAATATTTCAAAAAATTTCATAATAAAAGTTTTGCAAAAGTAAGTGCAACAAAAAAGTAAATACAACAGATTTTGAATAGTGTAACATTGATAAGTACTTATTTCTATTTGTTGAGCTGGGAATTTAAATATGCTGGTGAGAGCTGGGGGCATGGCTCAGAGGTGGAGAGCATATTTAGCAGAAGAGAGTTTGAGGCTGTATTCAAACCCCTGCACCATAAGAAAACAAATGAAAACATTGACAGTGTTCTTAGATACAGTAAATATTTCAGCACATTTATTGTCTTCTATAGGATTTGTAGTAGCATAAACCACATTTACTTGGCTGTAAAAACCCATTTTGATCATCTGGTAGTATGGTTTCATCAAATATCTTTTATACTGTAAGCACTTACATAAGATGCAATGACAGCCTGGTGTTTTCCATTAATTAGAGCTTTTAAAAGCTTTCTGAGAAACACGCTTCTACACATGACAAGCCATTGAAAGCTGTTGTGCTGAATGAACTACAATTAGCACGGTTAATCATAGCTTTTCCAGGAGAAGAATTTAATGACTGCAGAACCAAAAACAAAAATCTAAATAAAGTGTCATTGTGCATTTTACTCCATTGTTTTTTTTTGTTTCCCATATGATACACAGGCAGAAAAGTTGTTCTCAATAATAAATACTGTTACCTTTGAAAGCAAAACTCTAAAAATACTAATTCATCACAGCGCACCGCACCACGTATGACACACAGCGTATGGAGGGACAGCACCAGAATCCTGGTGGTGGTTTTGCGCTCTCCTTCTCATTTTCTCTCCTTTTCCTTTTCTTTCATCTTGTTCTCTCACTTGTTCTCCTTTCCTTACTCTCTTTTCCTTGTTTTCTTCTCCTCTTTCTCTTCTCTCCCGCTTCTTTCTCTAGCACTTCCCTCTGTCCTCCTCAGGCTGCCAGAGAGGGGCTCCAGGCCACGCCTACATGCTCCTCTCTGCCCCTAAGATCACAGTCAGGGGTTTACTAGGCTCCAGGCCAGAGATAAGCACTTTGTAAGTTACATCTCATTTACTGTGCAGGGCACTCCAAAGAGAGAGGTACTGAACATTTTCAGAAAGCAAAAAGGTCCCAGGCTGCAAGTTAGACTTATGGGGGTTGTGAGAGGAAAATCCCGGGTCCGGGAATCCAAGGTTTGAGCTTCCACCGTGCTGTCATCAGCTGTAAGCCTCTGGGCAGCCATCCCCCCCAGCCTCAGGCCTCTTGCTGCAATTAGCAGTCTATGTTTTGTCTTAAGTGTATTAGAAAGTAACTGTTTATAGTGGAAATGAAGTATTGGCCTGGATAGCCTAAACTGCATATGATAAGACTGAAATAAATTTTCTTTTGTACCTGATATTGAACTCTGGATCGTATGCTTGCCAGGCAAGCACTTGTGCTGCTCAGCTATACCTCTGGCCCTAAGATTTAAAATTTGGTTGTATTTCACTTTTTAATTTACTAATTGTAAATAAATTTAAAAGAATAAAATTAGGAGCCTAGAGAAGTCATCAGTGGGATAGTTTTCACCTCATATCATGTCGTTCTGTGATGTTCAGATCCTTCCTCTAGGGACCTCATGGTGTTCCTAGGTTTCTCTTTGGTGATTCATAAACAAATCCTTCATAATTCCACACGTACAGTATCATATTTAGAGGTTAGACAGGTATATGATGCAGGTATATGTGATTGACTGCCATGCTTTCTCTGCTGTAGAGAGCGTAGAGCTACCTATCAGTGGGCCAGCTGGTCTCCCAGGACACCCTGCACTTCTAATAGGTAAGGCCATTCGTTAAGGACAGATAAGCGAATCTCTTAAAATACTGATTGTCCTATAGGATATGTTGTGTAAAATGTAGTCTTAGTATTCAGAAATTTGATTTAAAATTATTCTAGGCATATATCTAAACACATATACAAACATTACATAAATGCATGACTGTTATGGTCAACTTGGGGAGTGTACAGGTTTGGCTGAGTGATTCAGCAGGAAGCCAGAGTGCTTACTTTGTACACATCCTGAACCTGTGGAAAAGGAGAGCAAGGAGGTTCTGTGAGTGCTACACGCCCCCTGTGTGGGGGTAGGCTGTTTACAATGTAAGGGAAGAGAGGAGGCTGCTTGCAGTCATTCTTCCTTTTTGCTCTGGTTGTTTTGCTGTGCTCTGCTGCTATGAACAGTTTGCCCTCTGCCATGTACCACTCTGCCTCTGAACCAGCCAAGTATGGACTGAAACCTCCACAAACTGTAAACTAAATAAACCTTTCCTTCCTTCAATTTGGGCGTTGGGTATTTTGTCTCAGCAATGAGAGAAAAGTAACCAAGACAATGACATAATGTAGAATGTGTTTTTTTGCTACAATTGAGTTTTTTAAACTTTTTTTTTATTATCTTCCAATTACCTAATTCATACAATATGTCCTTCTGTACTCTCTTACCTATCCTGCTAAGGAAATCCACACTAATAACTTACTAATTATCCATACTCATTTAATTTAAGAGAAGTAGTGTGTATATATATACATATACATAAATAGTTTTCTTGTCTTTGACTTACAGAAATGGAATCAGATTCATGGTACATATACCCTTTATGGTTAATTGTTCTCATATAAATCTCCAAATGCCTACTAAAAATACTATCCCCAACCAATTTATCTTTATGAAATGGATAATTTCCATTTGTTTGTTTGATAAGTTTGAAAGATGACAAAATTGAGAAACTACTCATTAATTACCCAAGAAAGCCAAGAGAGAATACCCAAATTAATAAAACCAGAGGTGGTGCCTGCCTGTGTTCCCAGCACTCAGGAAGCTGAGGTAGTAGGGTTACACTGTTTGAGGCCAGTCTGGGCTACATAGTGAGAACCTGTCTCAAAAAAAAAAAAAAAAAAAATGCCTTCAGTAAAACCAGAAGTAAACTGGAGGCATTACAGCTGCAAGTGTAGAAATATAAAGGATCATTCTGAGAGATTATGAACAACTGCCTATATGGCGACAAACTGGAAGGCCTAGATGAGATAGATAAATTCATGGATATATATAACCTGCCAACGTCAAAGCATAAGGCATAGAAAACCTGTACAAGCCACTCACAAGTAATGAGATTGAATCAGTAATAAAAGGTCTACCACCGCTGTCAACAAAAGGGCCCAAGGCTAAGTGGCTTCACTGACAAATCTTATTAAACATTAAAAAATGATACTCATTGTACTCACAAATGTAGAAAGCAGAATAGTCAGCACTTCAGGCTAGAAGTGGGGAGGGAGATAGAAAAGGTTGGATAATGGTTACAAAATGTAGTTAGACCGTAAGAATAAGTTCTAGTTATCTATAGTAGAGTCAGGTGACTATGGTTCACAACAATTTATTATATGGTGTATAAAGAACTACAACAGAGGAATTTAAAACTTCCAATATTGAAAAGATAGCAATTCAGGGAGAAGTAAATGTTCATTACTCTGACTTGAAAATTTCACATTTTATATATGTGTTGAATTTTCACACTGGATTCCATAAATGTGTAAAATTACTATGTGTCAATTAAAAATAAAAACAAGTCTATCCAAAGAATTTAGCACAATTTTAATTACATTCCTTTTAAATGTTTCAATAATGTTCCATGGTGCATACTGCTATTTTATTTAATCACTCCCATTGGTAGAAAATTGTCTTATTTTATTTTTTTATCACTGCCAGCAATGCTGTAAGAAGCACCCCAGGAGGTGCATTCTCATGTACTTGTGCTTTTTTGGGTTATATTCCTGGGGTAGAATTTGAAGTCAAAGTTAGATGTATTTTTAATTAAATAAACATTAGTAGATCACTTTTCAGAAGTATTGTAATAAGGAACATTCCCTTCAGCAATGTAGAGGAGGGTTTGCTTTGATTGCTTCTTACCATCAATGGTTCCATTCTTAAACTTCCACCTGACTAAGTATTATGAAGTGCCATCATTTTTCTAATTCCATTTATATCTCCTTTACTGGCAATGAGAAAGCTTCTTAAAGATTTATTATCCGTTTCATTTGCCCTTTTATAATTGCCTATTTTTGCTTATTTTTGTTTAAAAGTTTTGGTAGCCATGTTATTGCCAGTTTGTAAGAACTCTTTCCACATTACAGGTATCACACATTTATAATCTGAGAGGCAAGTTTCTTTAAAAAAACCTTATCATTATTAGTCTTTTGTTTGCTTATGTTATTTTTGCCATAAAAGTTTTGCAATGTTTGTATAGCCAAGAATATCTTTCCTTTATTTTTCAAATCCTAGCTTTTATAACTTTTATTAAGTTTTTGTCTTATCTCTTATATGTCTAGCTTTCCTTTAGAACATTTGGGGCTGCTATTTAATTCATTTCATACCTAAACATCTTTTAAAAAATCTATCTGGAGTTGATTTTTTAATTTGCTGCAATGTAGCTATCCAAACTCATCTTCTTGAAGATGAATATCATGTGCCAGCATGACTTACCATTAAGTTACCCAGACTTTTATCACTGAATCACATTACAACCTTGAAAGGAAATCCAATTTATTTTAGTGTATGTGCTGCCAAAGTAAGCAATCAAATTAAACTTTTCCAATTAACTTTTAAAACTCTAAAATATAGTTTATTTTGTGGATTCATCAATTTTTCTGTTTCTGGTCAATATCATAGTGATTTGATTTACAGAGTTTAATTCAACATTTTGATAATTAAAAATGTAATTCTCAGTTTTCTTTTAGAAATATTTCCTGGGTGTTCTGAGGCATTTACTTTTTCTTCCAAGAAATAGCTTTTCTTCCAATAAATGGATAATATTAACACAATCTTATCCAGTTAATAGAAAAATGATTCAGATAGTACTTGGAACTGTAGTGAAGCAAAATTTTGAAGACAACTTTTATGTCAACTATTTTCATTCAAGAACACATTATTTTTCCATTGGCCCATATCTTGTTTCCTGTATTTCAATGATATTTAAAGATATTCAGCCATAATGCATATTATTCTCAAATTTTACAGATATATTTTTACATCTATATAAATGCAGTAATCATCATTTTCACATTTTATGTCTATGCATGTGAGAAAGTGTAACTGATTGTTTTACACTTAGTACATATTCAATCTCCTTTTAAATATTTCCTAATAATTCTGAGAGTATCTCTTTCATTTTTACAGAATTCTTTTTAAAACAATCCAATCTTTCATTTAAAAATTTTTCCCTATTCAAATATATATTTTATTGGTTATTAGTATTTTCATATTGTTACACACTCTGTGTCAATATTGCATTGGAATGTGATAACATTACTCTGATTTCTGACTTTAATTGAAATGATTTTACTATTTGGCAATTTAGCATGTTCGGTTTAAATTTTTTAAAGGTAATATACTTTTAAGTTTTATCTTTCAATTTCTTTTTCAAATTAGTTCTCTTTTTAGAAGTGGCTGCTAAATTTTATTATATGTTTTTCTATACCTGTTGGTATAATACAAATATTTTTCTCTAACTGTTATATGGATTATTGCTGCTGCATTTTCATTTCTAGAATAAAATTATACTTGATTATATAATTTGCTAATATTGTAGAAATTTTGAATATTTGAACAGTTGAGATGGTTTTGCTTGTTTTAAAGACTTTCTGATACTAAACAGTGTACAATTTCATAATATTATTTGGCAGCAACATTTATTCTTCTGCTGACGTTTAAATTACACAAACTATTTGTTCATAAAAGGTTAGTTCAGACTCAGATGTGAATCCATCTGGTATAGGTTATTTATTCAATGGTAATTCTTTGTTATCTTTAATTTGTTAGCATATTGATGGTTTCACTTTATGTTGATTTTGAGCATATGTATTTTTCTAGGACCCTTTCATTTATGATTGATTTTAAATTTGCTCTGAATTACATGTTACTTCCTTATAACTCTTTGCTTTCCTGTGTCCTTGCCTCCATTTTCCGTCCCAATCTCACACACTTTGCTGTCTCCTCTTTCTTTAGTAACACAGGTATTTTAGCCTATTGACCCTTTCTGTGCCCAGCTTTCAGATGTACTCCTTTCTTCCACTCTTTCGCTTTGTATTTTGTCTTTTATTTTCATGAAGTCTCTTTTGTATTTTTAATTAGTTATTTTATTTTTAAAGTAGCTGTGACATTAGTTTAATTTGTTATATTTCTTCTTCAATAATAATTTTTGTTGTTGTTGGTCTTTTTGAGACAGGCTCTTAAGACAGGTCTTTTGCAGATCAGGCTGGCCTTGAGCTCACTTTGTAGCCCAGGCTGGTCTCGAACTTGTGAGGATCCTCCCGCCTCAGCCTCCTGAGTGCTGGGATTGCGGACGTGAGCCTCCATGCCCAGCTCTTTCAATAATGCTTTAAAGCTGTAAGTTTTCCTTTGAATATAGCTTTCATTATCTCATGTGGTATGTATTATGATTGCAAGGTACTGTTTATCTGCTTTTTTTGATTGTTTGTACTTTAATTTTGATGTCTACTTTGATCCGAGTTAGCAAAAAAAAGATTTTAAAATAATTTACAAGAAGTTACAATAATTTGTTCACCTTTTCACTATTTATGGTGTGATTGTATTACAGTTATGTGGGAGAGCAGACTGAGGCCTGATTGGCCTCCTCTGTGAGCACACAGGAGGAACACGCAGAGACGTGGCCGTGGCAGGCTCTAGGGAAAAGTCCATGTAGCTCGGACCAAATTGTTCACCTGAGCGTGTACTAATGGATATTGCAAGAAAGATGAAACTTGTGTTGCTTCAATTGCTTATACCCGTGTCTGAGTGAATAAAGGAAGGATGAGTCAGATGCTGAGGGCTCCTCTGCCCACTACAGGCAAGTCCCCCCCACCCCCTTCCCGGGGCTGCCCGGCTGCCCGCACGCCAAAGTAACCTTATGTCTGTCATTCGTCCTCGTTTGCCCCCAGGTCAGAGTGGTGCCCTAGCAGGACTAGGTGCCTACAAGTGGCGCCTGGGTGGGGAAAACCAGAGTGGGCTGGTTCCCCACGGGCGATGCCTGGGCTGTGACCTGGGACCCACATAGACCCATTTGCTACACAATTAAAGAAATGACTTACGAATTCTGTCCTTCAAAGAAAAAATTAATAGCTCTTTGGCAGACAAGTATATATTCGGTTTTAGTAAAAGTCCCATGGATGTAAATACATAGATAAGTGTAGGCGTTCAAATCTTCATTTAAGAGTTACAAGTCATAAAGTTCTACAGATAAATTTGAAACTTAGTTGTTGGTTTTAGTTTTGAATTCTTTTCTTCCTACTAGGGCCCTATGTATCTGATTTGAATAAAGATATATTTAAGTTTCCTACCACACATGAACTTTTAATCAAATTCTCTTTTCCTTGCAATAATTTTTCCTTTTATGCTTAGCGCCTGTGTGGATTGGTGCATTCATTGAATCTATTTTCTTTACACTTATGTCATTTACTGTGATATGATTTTTCCTCTTAACCAGCTTAGTGCCTTTAACCTTACATTCTATATTGGTGACATTAATATTGGCATTTCTTTGTTTGGTTTTTATATGCAGTTGTCTGATATTTTCTTGTCTTTTTATTTTCAGATTTTCAATCGCTTTACTTTATTTTCTTTTTCTTTTTTTCTCCTTTTAAAATCCAATATGATGAAGCCTTTTTAAAGAAATTTTTTTTGAAAAGTTACATTTTAATATTAATTAATGTCTTTAATATATAAAAGTTTATAAACATTAAGAAATAGACACAAAAAGCACAAATGAACTATAACAAAATGCATCTTATGATAATAATTAATAATTGTGTAGCAAGTAATCCCAATTTTGGTTAATCTACACTCAGTTATAGTCAAAGATATTTACTGCAGCTTTAAATACAGCTGCCTTCTCCCAAGAACTGCATGAAAGGTGGGGCTAAGTCTGGTTAAACAAGAAGAATAAATAAAAACTAAGTAGAAATAAAACAGCAGGATAATTTTTAGGTACTGAGATTCCTACTATTTTTATTCTTTATACACTTGTAACTGTAAGTATAAAATGTTCATATGAACACATATTCTGCAATTAGAAAAATAATACAAAATGTATTAATCATTTTATAAATATATATGAATAATCATCTTCAAGTTTCAATGAATAAAAAATTCAATAGTGTGTAAATTAAACTGTCTTTGTATATAAATTTCCTTAAAGCTTTCTAGTTTTATTCATCTGAATTTAGCATTCAGATAATTAAAAGAAGCTAGTTATTGCTGAGATTACACCTTCTGTTTTTTTCCCTCAAAGAGATGTTGATTTTAATGACTTAAAAGGATTGATTTTCACATAAATATATTTAAATATCACTGCAATGAATTATAAAACAGGAACAGCTTGCAATAAAGGTGTATTTCAGAAGAGTGAGAATTGTTTTTAGTGAATGTAACAATTTAAGATTGGTGATTCTGTTAGTTTTGTATTCAAAAAACATTATTTAGGCACTTCAAGTAGGAAAATAAGGTCTTAGGAAAAGACAAGTCTCTCAAATTTTCTTTAAAAATCGAATTTGTTGGTTATAGTTTTGAAGTGTTTGTGACCAGAGTGTTTGTGTCAAAATACAAATTCACCTTCTGTGATTTAACATTTTGTTTTCAAAATAAAATATATGGCTATATTTTATTTGTTTTTTTAAAACATAATTTTAAAACTTTTGCTACTTCCTAATAAATAGTTACTCTAATTTACTTTTTAATTTTCTGTAGTCTTTCTATACTTTCTATATATATCAAATTATTTAAACTGACATAGTAAATTATGGTGTCAGGTGATAAACCTTCAGCCAAGAGGAATCTGCAGCTTCTACCTGCATCTGTTCCGTGCAAGCACAATTTACGTGTTTATTAGCACAGGCCATGTTAACTGTGTGGTCTTTGATAACATCCATATTATTTCTGCGCATTTATACCAACCACATGTAAACTAATTCATCCTTTGAACAGCTTATTTATGCACACCAAGAAGTCCCACCTAAATAATACAAGTAGTATTTCTAAACTTGATTTTTTTCTGCCCAGGCACTTTGCTATCCTTCAAATTTAACAGGTTTGCTTTCTCACCTATTACAAAACGCTGTGATGAAGTCTTTTTAATGGACTGTTTCCATGTAATTGCCCAATGACATTGAGCACATAGACTAATACATCTGTATGTTCCCCTTAAATTTTCCCCTTATTTCACATTACTACTTGTAATATATTTCATTATTGCCTTGCCTTGGCGTAATACTATTTATTCCATTTCCTTATTCCAATCTTATTCACTCATCCTCTGCTATTCATACTGACACATATTTCTGTGCTACTTCTATTTTTTTTTTTTATCTTTTTGAGACAGCATGTCACTATGCAGTTCAGGTTGGCCTTGAACTCACTTTGTAACCCAGGCTGGCCTCAAACTCACAGCAATCCTCCTGCCTCAGTCTCCTGAGTGCTGGGATTACAGGTATGTGCCAGCATTCTTGGCTCTGTGCTTCGTATAAATAAGATACCAATCTTTTTTCCTTCAAGGCATTCCACTTCTGTCAACCCACTCACTTCAGTAACACGAGTCCTTCAGCTTGCTTTCACTGGCTTATATTTTCTGTGACACCCCACCAGATGAGACATTTGGAATGCTTCTGTTGCCAAATCTGCTCTCCATCCCATTCCTACCTGGCTGTTACATCTTTGCTAAAATAAAGAAATTGTTTTAACTTTAAACTCATTAGTTTTTCTTTC
>PVLD010034992.1:0-12176 GCA_004027595.1 Dinomys branickii | reverse complement strand
ATTTAGTGTCTGCGCCAGGACTTACAAAGCTTTTGTTCGACTTCCTCCAGAATACAACCTAGGTCGGGTTATACCTAAGGCAATACATTGAAAGATTAACTAAAGAATGCCCTTCTCCACACTGTATTACTGGAGATTGAACCCAGGCCTCCCTATGAGCCAAATACCTAGCCCTTTTTTTTTTTTTTTTTTTTTTTTTGCGGTACTGGGGATCGAACTCAGGACCCTGCACTTGCTAGGCAGGCGCTTATTCCACTGAGCTATATCCCCAGCCCTACCTATCCCTTTTTTATTTTTACTTTGTGACGGTCTCTAAGTTGCTAGTCTTGAACTTTCAATCATCTTGCCTGTGCCTCCCAGAGTGCTGGGAGGTATCACCATGCCAGGCTAATGGCCTTGTTTTTGACTAATTTTTCCCAAAACTTATTTTTAGTACTGTGGTACCATGTAATCATTGCTTTCTTTAACAAAATAGGGATTTGGATAGACAATTTCTGGAATTACCCTAATGTAAAGAGTGTCTAAAATTATGTAAGACTTGCATAAAAATATGTTCTCTGTGGGATTTGGGATTGCACAGTAAACAAAGAACTGACAAACCTGGAGAAGAACAACCAGTGGTAGAGAGAAGGACAGTATGGAAATTATTTCTGGAAGCTGGAGAAATGAAAACATATTATTTATGGGCAGATTAGTTAGCAAAACTGTCACCTGCAGTAATACAGAAAATAGAAAAGTTGCCTAATTAACTTGTGGACCCACCTTTAGAGATACCCAAGCAGAATGTCGAAGGTACCACCTGGTACCATTTAGTTGTCTAAGATAAGTTATGGGTGTAAGATGAGCTAAAAATTTAACTATTTCATTTTCTATGTGATCTGCAAGAAAATGCAAAGCATTTTAGGTGCAAAATTAAGACTAATTTTCATCTTTAGTGATTAATTAGCGAAATATTCACAAAGTAAGAAATTGCTGAGGAGAAAGCATCAAATGCAGGGCAGTCCTAGTAAAACAGGGCCTCAAATAAAAAAAAAATCACACTAAGGACATTGTCTATGAGATGTCAGAAAGAATCCTTAGGGTTTGCCTCATGGGATCTCACAGCTAGGAAAAAAAGTCTTCTAAAAATATTAAGGACATCATCCACAGCACATCACTTTGCAGGCGAAGAATTGACCAACATTTTTTTTTGGAGGAGAGTCTCCTCACTACACAGTTCAGGCTGGCTTTGAACTTACTAGGTAGCCCAGGTTGACCTTGAACTCATGGCAATCCTACTGCCTCAATATCCCGAGTGCTAGGATTACAGGTGTGCACCACCACCACACTCAACTAGAAAGGAGCCAGTCTTAAAGATTTCTGAAGGTACAGTTTTAGGTAATTAAGTGAGCCCCTAGTAAGATTCATAAGAAGTCCAAAGTTCCAAAGAAAATTGAACTAGCACAAGCAATGCCAGATTTGATTAAAAGAGACAGGGACATATCATACTGGAAGTATCCTCTGCAGGAAGGATAAAAACTGAAAAAATTTATTTAGTTGTGATCACAACAATTGAGAAACGTTTCTAAGGTATCAGAACTACGTCATCAAAGAATTGACAATATATACCCTACTAGACTGCATTGTTTGTGAAAGCAGCTGTTACATTTCTGCCACTGCCCTCTTTTTCATAGGAGATTTTATTGCCACTTTTCTACCTTTGCTTCACCATTATATCTTGATGATTATGGGCAAGAGAGAGAAATATAATTTGTCTCTTCAGATCATAGGTATTCAGATTGAAAACAGCCAAACCTAAGGAATATCATTCTTACCTAGGCCTAATTTAAATAAGATTATAGACTTCAAGCCTAAATAAAACTTCGGTAGTCTTAGCAAAGCAGAAGGTAGGAAGAATGGGAATTAGTAGAGGCCATAGATTTGACAGTGACCAATAAATATTTTAGTAGCTCCCAATAAACTATGCTTTCCATCATGCCCTTGTGTAGTTTTCCTATTTATTCTGAGCTATAACTGCCCTTGGATTATGGGACATTCATAAGTGTTGTAGGCGATTGGATTATGGGGTTTGTAGCTGATTTACTGTTAGGAAATGGTGTCTGGTAAGAAAAGGTGAGTACTGGTGGCATGGCCTGAGTCTATGTCTTCTTTGCTCTTCCCCAAATCTCTCTCTCTCTCTCTCTCTCTCTCTCTCTCTCTCTCTCTCTCTCTCCCTTTGCTTCCTGCTGCCATGTCATGAGCTGCAGAATTCTCCTCTACCCTGCCTTAGAGCCAGCCAACTATGGACTAAAACTTTCCAAACTGTAGGAAAAATAAACTTTTCCTGCTTTAATGTGTGGGTGTTACATATTGTGTCTCAGTGATAAGAAATCAACCAAGATAACAAATGTGACGCAGAGGTTTCATAACCACCTACACATTTTGGCTTATCCTATCAAAATGGGCCATTTTGAAACACAGCCGTCACGTTATGAGAGAGCCTAAACCTGCTGCTTGGAGAAGACCGTGGAGACAGAGGGCCTCAGAGAGCCTCGGCAATCATGGTCATCCAACTAAGTCATCTGTTGAAGACATGAAAGACGTGGAGCTTCCAGCTCAGCATGCATAGACTCTCCTCAGCAGCCTTGCTCAAGCCACAGAACCAGGAGCAGATGTACAATTGTTGTAGCTTTGAACCACTAGGTTTTGGGTGTTTTACTATAGATATAGAATTAGAAATAGATAATAGAAACACAGGTGGTATTTTCCCATTTTAGATTATTTTTCCTTTTATAAATATTCTGTATGAGTTTATTTTCACATGAATTAACTTTAAAACCTCAAAATGTGTGTTGGAAGGTTCTGAATTCCATTTACTCAAAGATTCTTTTCAATTGGGTTCCAACAAATATCATAGAAGAATAATGGTTTTTGCATTTTGAAATACATGAGAAAAGAAAAATGAGTATAACTTTCCCGTAGAAGGCTAAGAGCTTTAGAACGTATCGGCACCAAGATCACAGGGAAATTATTCTCTACCATATCCCATTCTATTTTCTTAATAGCATTTATCACTATATGTAAATACATCATCTATTTATTTGATAAAAAAGTTTAGCCTCTAGTCTACCCTTTCTTCTGGATCTCACCATCTAGAACACTGACACATAGTAAGGGCTCAATAAATACTGTATAAAATACAAAGCCAACAAAAAATACATTTTTAGGGAAAAAATGCCCAAGATGTATTACTAAAGTACTACCTTTTCTAGGCCTCCATGCCTTCCTGACACATGGAAGACAAAGTTTCCCATCACTGCTACAGTTGCTTAGGGTCATGTGACTAACAGGCTGGGAACAGACTGATATCACTTCAGTTGAAGCCCTGAAGCTCTAGTACAGGATTCTTGATAACTTCCCCTGCCGTGAGACATACTGATGTATAATGCTGACATGGAGTTGCCTGGGATTCTTTCCTCCTGTTTGGAGGATAATTGCCTTCAGGAGCTGCCTAAACCTGCAAAAGAGTTTGAGCAAAAAATAAAATTTATTGTATTAATTCATGAGAGTTTGGAATGGTTTGATCATGTAGCACAACTTGACCTCTCCTGACTGGTAAAGTAATTAACAGTGGAATTGTATAATTTTAGAACCCTGTAACTACAAAGTCTGGAAAGGTGTTCATATAATCAATGGTAATGATTGGATGTCTAATATATGAGGAATTATGCTAGCTCAGCAATATCAAATGGTTTATAGTTTGATGAGACATAAATTATGCACAAAACAAACCATAGTCAAAGCTAAAAAATATACTGTCATAATATAAGCAAGGTGCTATAGAAATCTACCTGAGATACCTATGATAAACATTTCTTAGCTCAGACCCTTTTCAGTGTGTCAGTTTGTGAAAGTAAGAGGAATGACTTCCTGTTCATCAGTGTCATGGCATAAGGACAAAACTGTTCATCTTTCTGTTCTCTTACATTCTCATTTCTCTGCCCACTGCCCCTTAGGCTTGTTATGGGTTGAACTGTGTCCCTCCAATTTTATGTGTTGAAGCCCTAGTCCCCAGGACCTTAGAATGTGACATTATTTAGAGATAAAGTCTTACACAGGTAATCCAACTAGAATGAAATCATTGGAGTGGCCCTTAAACTTATAAACTGATATCCTAATAGAAAATAAAGGTTGAATACAGACAAGCACTTCAGCATCAAGGCAGAGAGTAAGGCAGCATGTCTATAAGCCAAGGAACTCCAAAGTTCATCAGCAAACCACCAGGTTGGAGAGAGGCATAGAGCAGTCTTCCTCACAGCTTTCAGAAAGAACCAAAGCTAGGCCTGGGGTGCCATTATCGCGCCGGCGACCGCGCCACTGCCCACAGAGCGCCAGACCAGCTCAGTGGAGCTAAGAGAGCAACATTCCCGAACACCCATGCCTGTGCCACTTTCCTGCAGAGCAGCAGACCAGCTCAGTGGGAGCAGCTTCTCCAGTGAGACTATAGCCGGGTGAATAAACTCCACCAGAGCGGCAGAGCCTTCAAGACCTTCCTGAAGTCTCCTACAGAGCGGGAGCCCAGCTTCACAGTGACAGTAGAGCAGGCTTCCCAGCGGTCCTTTGACGGACACTTGAAGAGACAAAGGCAGACTCACGCAGACACCTGAGCCACGTGGCATTTCCTGCCCACGCCCCGACTGTGCGACTGGGACCTTCATCCAGAGACAAAGGCGGACTCTCGTGGACACCTGGGCCTCACCCCAACTGTGGGACTGGGACCTTTATCCAGACACAAAGGTGGACTCGCGCAGACACCTGGGCATCAGGCGTTTCACCGCCTGCCTCCCGGCTCTGAGACTGGGACCTTTCTCCAGCGACCTGCGACACCACATGAGCAGCACAACCCTTCTCCTCTGGTAAGCTCCACACCTTAGAGTTAAGAAGGAAATTCAACTGGGAGGGCCCGTCTCTGCTGGTGGTTGAGACCTGCAGACTGGAATCAGCCTCAGGCTCTGGGGTCCTCGCAGTTGGGAGGAGAGCCCTGCTATCCCCTGACTAGCTACCTGAGGAGCTCAAAACATAAGCCGCTGCCTAACCACTATAGGCTTCAAGGCTGAGACCCACACTCTTCCAGTCCACACACTGGACACTCTGGTACTGAAGCCCAGCACTCTCCCACTATAGCAGCTGCAGTCTAAGCCGAGCACCCCAGCAATTGCCTGGGGTCCCTGGGCCCAGTGGTCCACAGACTGCTACCACCCTGGGTTTAGTTTGACATCCAGGTAAACTAGGATCCCTAGAGTCCTTAGTGAGCTGCCTAGGTAGTCAGTAGCTCAGTTCCAGTCATCTAACATTCAAAATGACAAAACAAAGGGGCAAGATGCAGCCTCAGAACACAACTCCACCCAGAACAAGTACAGGACACAACGACATAGGAGAACTAGGAAACTACATACCTAAAATTTCTGAAATGATCACATCTAAAGTAAAAAAACAACTCCATCAAGCCATAGAAGAGAATAAATATGAAATAATCTCTCAGACAAAAAATGAAATGAAAATAATAATGGAATTAATGCTTTGCACATACAGAGAAGAAACAGATAAGAGACTAGAAGATCAAAGGCAACAAATGGAAATGTTAAATGTGCAACTCAGGAATGAATTAGAACACGTGAAACAGTCTCAAAGAGATTTCCAGGAAATGAAAACTGCCATTGAAAGCTTGTAAAACCGCTTGAATGAATCGGAAGGTAGAATTTCAGATCTTGAAGATAGTCTGACAGCTAATGACCGTGAAAGGAAGTATCTTTTAAAGTCAACAAGGAACCAGGAGAAATCAATCCAACAGCTGCAAGACGAAACAAAGAGAAATAATGTGTGAGTAATAGGAATCAGTGAAACAGCAGGAGGCAACACAAATGACTAAAAAGAATATTTGGAGAAATAATAGCAGAAAATTTCCCGAGAGTGGTAAAAGAAACTGATGTGCAGGTAATGAAGCATATAGAACTCCAATGAGCCACAACCCAAATAAAACCACCCCCAGGCATAAAATAGTCAAGATCCCAGATATGCAGCAACAGAACACAATATTAAGAGCTGCTAGAGAAAAGAAACAGATCACCTATAAAGGAAAGCACATCCAAATCACAGCAGACTTCTCAGCAGAAACCATGAAATCAAGAAGAGCTTGGAGGGAGATATTACAGATTCTCAAACAAAACAGCTTCCAACCCAGACTGATGCATCCTGCAAAACTAAGCTTCAAATACAACGGAGAAATAAAATATTTCCACGACAAAGACCAACTGAAGAACTTCATGAGTGCCAAAATAACATTACAAAAAGTACTGAAAGATATTCTAAACAGAGAAAAAAGTGACCGCAATCCCAAGAAAAACAATAGAAAAGAACCATTAAGCAGAACAAGAAATTAAACAGCAAAAGGAGGAAAGCAACATCAAGTAAACAGCATGACAAGAATAACCCAACGTATAACAGTTACAACCATCAATGTAAATGGCCTCAACTCACCAGTCAAAAGAAACAGACTGGCAGAGTGGATTAAGAGACAGAATCCCACAATATGCTGTATACAGGAAACACACTTCATTCTAAAGGAAATCCATAGACTGAAAGTCAAAGGTTGGAAAACAATCCTCCATGCAACAGGTTTCCAGAAAGAAGCAGGGGTAGCTGTTATGTTTGCAGACAATGCAAACTTCAAACTGATAACAATCAAAAGGGACAAAGAAGGCCACTATATACTAGTTAGGGGAAAATTGAAAGAGGAAGAGATAACAACCCTAAACATGTATGCACCAAATACTGGAGCACCAAACTATGTAAGGCAAATCTTAACAGACATAAAAAACCAAATAAACAATAACACTATTGTAATAGGGGACCTAAATACCCCTTTGACACAAAGAGACAGGTCAACTGGACTAAAACTTAGCAAAGATGTAACAGACCTGAATCAAATGTGTGAACAATTGGACTTAGTAGATGTTTACAGAATGTTCCACCTCACAAAACCAGAATACACGTTTCTCAGCTGCACATGAGACTTTCTCTAAAATAGACCACATTCTAGCTCATAGAGCATACCTACTTAAATGCAAAAGGATTGAAATTATCCCATGCATATTATCTGACCACAGTGCAATGAAATTGCAAACTAACAACAAAGGGAATTCTAACAACTTTATAAACACTTGGAAATTAGACAGCAACCTCCTGAATAACCAATGGATCACAGAGAAAATTAGAGAAGAGATTGGAAAGTACCTACAAACAAATGAATATACAAATACAACTTATAGGAATCTATGGGATGCAATGAAAGCAGTCCTCAGAGGGAAATTTATAGCAATGAACTCACACATAAACAAAACAGAAAGAGAACAAATAAATAGCCTAATGTTGCACCTCAAACTTTTAGAAAAAAAAGAACAAGTCAAGCCCAAAGCCCAAAGAAGGGAGGAGATTATAAAGCTTAGTGCAGAAATTAATGCCACTGAGACAAAGAAAACTCTACAAAAAATAAGTGAATCAAAGAGTTGGTTTTCTGAAAGAGTAAATAAAATTGATAAACCTCTAGCTAATCTTATCAAAAAAAGAAAGGAAAGAACTCAAAGTCGTGCAATAAGGAATGAAAAGGATGAAATCACTACAGATCCTACAGAAATTCAAAAGATCATTAATACCTACTTTGACAATCTTTACTCCAATAGGATAGAAAACCCAGAAGAAATTGACGAATTCCTAGAAATGTACGAATTACCAGAGTTGAACCAGGAAGATATAAAAAGCCTGAACAACCCAATATCAATTAATGACATTCAAAATGTCATTAAAAACTTACTGACAAAGAAAAGCCCAGGCCCTGACGGATTCACAGAAGAATTTCATAAAACATTCAGCAAAGATTTAATGCCAACACTCCTCAAACTCTTCACTGAAATTGAAAAGGAAGCAATTCTCCCTAACTCATTTCTGGAGGCAAGTATCATTCCAATACCAAAACCAGAGAAGGACCCAACCAAGAAAGAGAACTATAGGCCAATCTCCCTAACGAACATAGATGCAAAGATACTCAGTAAAATACTAGCAAATACAATGCAGTGAATCATAAGGAAAATTATACACCAGGGCCAGGTTGGATTTATTCCAGGAATACAGGGATGGTTCGATATTCGCAAATCAATTAATGTAATACAGCATATCAATAGAGCCAAAGACAAAAACCACATGATCATCTCAATAGATGTAGAAAAAGCTTTCCTTAAAGTCCAACATGCATTCATGTTAAAAACCCTAGAAAAAATAGGAATTGATGGCCTCTACCTCAATTTAATCAAAGCCATCTATGATAAACAAATAGCCAACATCATACTGAATGGACAAAAACTGAAAGCTTTCACTTTAAAGACAGGAACAAGACAAGGATCACCACTACTATTCAACAGAGTTCTAAAAGCATTAGCCAGAGCAATTAGACAAGAGAGAGAAATAAAAGGAATACGGATAGGAAAGGAAGAAGTAAAACTATGGCTATTTGCAGATGACATGATACTCTACATGGAAGACCCCAAAAACTCCACAAGAAGACTCCTCAATTAATTAACAAATTCAGCAAAGTAGCTGGATACAAAGTCAATACCCAAAAATCAATAGCATTCCTATACGCAAATAACAAACAGACTGAGAGAGAAATTAAGAAAACCATACCTTTCACAATAGCATCCAAGAAAATGAAATATTTAGGAAGCAATCTAACAAAAGACGTAAAACATCTATTTAATGAAACCTACAATACTCTGAAAAAAGAGATCAAAGAGGATTTCAATAAATGGAAAAAGATTCCCTGATCATGTTTAGGAAGAACCGACATTGTGAAAATGGCCATACTACCAAAACTATTGTACAGATTCAATGCAATTCCCAGTAAACTACCATCAACATACCTCACAGATCTAGAGAAAACATGCCTTAAATTCATCTGGAACCAGAAGAGACCCAGAATAGCAAAAGCAATTCTCGGCCACAAGAACAAGTCAGGTGAAATCACAACCCCTGACCTGAAATTATACTACAAATCTACTGTAATAAAATTAACATGGTACTGGCTAAGAAACAGACCTGAGGATCAATGGAACAGACTGGAAGATGCAGACATAACCACAAACATGTTCAGCCATCTAATATTTGACAAAGGGGCCAAACAAGCTCACTGGAACAAAGATAGCCTCTTCAATAAATGGTGCTGGAAAAACTGGCTTGCTACTTGCTGAAGACTGAAAATAGACCCAAGTCTATCACCATCACCAAACTCAAGTCAAAACGGATCACAGATCTCAATATTAAAACAGAAACACTAAACCTATTGGATGAGAATGTAGGTAAAAATCTTGAAGATATAGGAGTAAGGCAGAGAGTTCATGAACAAAAATGAAACTGCAAGGGAAACACTTCAAAGAATCAATAACTGGGACCACATTTTACCGAAAAGTTTTTGCACATCTGAAGTAATCACCAGCAGAGTAAAAAGAAAACCCACAGATTGGGAAAAAATTCTAACTGCCTGCCCCTTCTATCTAGAACATACAAAGAATTAAAAAATATGAACCCATCCAAATTCAAAGACCCAATCCAGAAATGGGCATCTGAGATGAAGACACACTTCTCACATAAAGAAATACAAATGGCAAATAAATATATGAGAAAATGTTCTACATTTTTAGTCACTCGAGAAATGCAAATAAAAACAACATTGAGATTTCATCTCACCCCAGTAAGATTGGCCAGCATCAAGAAATCATCTAATAACAAATGCTGGTGAGGCTGTGGAGAAATAGGAACTCTGCTGCACTGCTGGTGGGAATGCAGACTGGTGAAACCACTGTGGAGATCAGTATGTAGATTTCTCAGCAAACTAGGACTAGCAGTCCCACCCAACCCAGCTGTCCTCCTTCTGGGTATTTTCCCAGAAGATCTGAAAACAGCATATCGCTGTGATATATGTGCACCCATATTTATAGCAGCACAATTTGTAATAGCTACATCACAGAAACAACCCAAATGTCCATCCATGGAGGAGTGGATTAAAAAATTGTGGCATTTTTACACAATGGAATATTATTCAGCTGTAAAGAAAGACAATCTAGGGGCTTTTATAGGCAAATGGTCACAATTAGTGACCATACTCATAAGTGAGGTAAACCAGATGTGCATGTGCAAACAGTGTATAGCATCATTAGTGTAGGAACCTGGAGGTGAGAATATAGATCGGGAGGTATGAAGGGAGACTGCTCAAGGGTAGAGAGCAATCAGGATGAAGGGAAGGAGAAGAGGAAGAGGGGGATAACTGTGTAGGTATGTATATATGTGCAGGATGGCTGACATGGTTGCACTATTGTCTCATGTCATTTTGATGTGGGAAACAATCGATGATAAGTTGTTTGATCAATCTTGTATGTCTATTTCTATTGTCCTGTGTATATACTTTGAAGCTACCAACATGTAATGCAACAACCATTGTTGATCCCCTGCCACCTTATCTGTAGTTTGGTTTTTGTACTGTTCTTTTGCTACTGTGTGTATGTTGGTTAGTGTTTTTGTTCTTTTACTTTTAAAATTAAAAAAAGGAAAGAACAAAACCTAAACCTTGATCTTGGACTTCTAGTACTCATAACGATAAGACAATAAATTAATCTTTTTTTTTATTTCAGGGATCCAGGAGGATCAAAGCCCTCTCACAGAATTTGCGCTTCATTGAGGGCTCAGACCAAGACCCTCTCTGGGTGGCCCATATTTATTTGGTTATCAGAAGGGAGGGGAGAACTCAAGAAGTGCAGAATCACTCAAGGACTTCTTCAAGTAAGATATTAAGTTAATCCACTCAGGAGAGAGATGCCTGAGGCTATAGCCTTTATCGAGTTGAGATCAGATCCAGGGGTCCTTGGCTGTGATCTTGTCTTATCCTTTGAGGCTTTCCAGATTCATCCACGACTACATGTTTTAGTAGGGATTAGTGACTCACAGAGGCTCGTTTACTATGAGTCCACCATTTCCAGACAAGGACAGATTCACAAGTGAATATGGAAAGCCAGTTGATTAATTTAAGTCCTGCTCAGGTCTGCTTCATAGTGGTGTCCATCAGTTCCTCCTTTTTCTTTCTATAAATGCAGCAGTTGAAACATGGCTGGTATTGTCAGACTTGGTGTCCCCCACAGCAGACTAAGACCAGAGGTTAAATGTGAAAACATGTTCACGTAATCAGTCCATTGAAGACTCCATGACGAGTCCATTGGCAGCAGATTTCACCACTGGTTTAAAGATCTTGTCTCTTTATGACAACATGTTCCAGGATGACATCTATAATGATGATTTATGACAAGTTGTGAATTCTCTTCATAAGGTAGACTTGGTAGATCTTGATAGAAGGAATCTAGCATATTTATTGTTGGTTTCATTTACATGGTTACTTGGACTTCGGTAGTCTTTTACACAAGTATAACCAATTTTTTTGAGAAATTAGTATTACCATACATCTTATGGTTATACTTCTCTGCTGATGTTTAAGACCAAGTTAAAATGAGAATTGCATTGTATATGGACTTGATTTGACTTATATGTAGTAGTGTATTGATTAAAATTACCTTCTTGCTATCTATCAAGGTCACCTAAATCTCCTCAGGATTTACCTCAGAACCATGTACAGTCCTGTCAGTTCTTCTGTCAGATCAGCCCTCTGGATGAGTCAGGGCCATTGCTTGACCAAGTTGCTTTCTCTAAAAGCTGGGGAGATTTTTCTCTCCTGGTGACTCTCCCTAGGCACACTATACACAGAATCTCTTTCCTCTGTGGTCCCATGATCTCCTTGATCAGAAGATCACGGACTCAACTGAGTTATAGGATATCAAAGCAAAGGTTGTTCTATGTCCTGGGTCCTCACTGACCTTGGAGGGCTAGAACTAAAATATTGGCTATCGAGAGAACTCAGGAAGATGGCGACCGGGTGAGCAGCAAGGGAGCGAACCTCCTTAATAAACACCACCAGCTCGAGACAGACTTGGTGAGCGTGAATGCCGGAACCTCGGCTGGGAAGTTTAAACTGGGCGTATTTCTCTGAGATGCCGGGGGAGATGTGGTAGGGCGGACCAGGCTGCCGGGGCGAGACGTGGGAAAGT
>PVLD010034991.1:0-12165 GCA_004027595.1 Dinomys branickii | reverse complement strand
CATATGTATATTCATATATATTCCTCTATACATACATACATACATTTTTGTCTTTTTCTTTTCTCCTTTCCTTCATCCCATCCGTTCTCTGTTTTTGAACAGATTTCCTTCATGACTTTTAGTTTATATTCCCACCCTCGGGTTCTTACACCAGTGATATAATACGTTGCCTGCACATGTATCGCTGATTTATTTCACTCATTACACGCATTTTACAGTGTTTGGAGGTGAGGTCTTTGGGAAGTGGTTGGAATTAAATGAGTCCTGAGGATGAAGCCTCCATGATAGTGTTACTGTTTGCGTAAGGAGAGACCTGATTGAGCTAGCGTGCCATCTGCCTTGCGCTGCTATGTTATGAGGCAGTGAGAAGTCTTTCACCAGATGCCAACATCACTCTTGGGTCCATTATCCCTCAGAAGCATGAACTAAGGAAATCTCTAGATTACACAGCCTCAGGTATTTTGTTATAACCATAGAAGATGGGTTCAAGGAGGGAGCGTGAGCCCTGCTTTTTGGTCCTTTGGATGCCAGTTGATCTGGACTCCAGCATGGGGAGCAGGAGTCTTACTAGAGCCTCATGTAGTGCTATCTGTGTCCCACCATGCCAGTATGCACCTAGTACTCACCTGACTGCACATTGGGACCGTTAGGGTGGAGCTGATGAGAACCTGGAGTGGGCTTTCCACTTCATCTTTACTTGAATTTCAAACCAACACTTCAATAGTGCAGCACAAACTTCATGTGAAGACAAATGTCTCATTGATCTAAACTTCCATGATGAGCGACGTGAAAGGGATCAGTGCTTTTCTTTTTGTGTGAGCTGAACCCAGCTGACCAGGTGAGATGAAGAGGAAGGGGTGACCCTGCATAGGTTCCTGTTCGTCTGCACAGCTGTAACAAGCCATGCAGCAGTAGACACATAAGATCAGAGTGGGCGAGTGTGATGGTACCACCTGCCTGCCATTGTAGGTCCACATGCTTGAAAATGCTTCTCCCAAGCTGCCCAGTTAAGTCTTAGCAAAAAAGGATATCTTCCAAATTAAGATGGCCAACAGACTGGGAGAGGACTGAGAAGGCTGGTCATTTCAGGAAACTGGCTGAGCAGTAGAATAATCAGAATTCTCATTTCAAAGTTCTGGGGTAATTTTAGGCTCCCAGGGGCACTGAAAGTCTGAACTAGAGTGAGCTATGGGAGTTTCTTAAATCAGACTTTCCAGATTCAGAAAGTGATTTGCTTCACCTGCTGCTGCTCATGAGGCCCTCTGCCCTGATTTCCCTCTTTCGGATTGGTAGGGGAAGCTTTGGCATCAGTCTGGTCTTTTTCTGGGCTTCTGAGGGTCTCCTGTGACTTATGGTGATAATGGTGGTTTAATCAAGGTTGAAGATGCAATGAAATTAAACCAAGTTAGTACTTCCTGAAAACCTACTGAGTGCAAGGCTCTATCCAAATCCTTACTTTTGCTATCTTATTGCTGGTAATGGCACAGAGAAATGGCAAGAATTGTGGGTAAGCCCTTGTAAGGGTCAAATTGCTGATATGAGTGGTTCTTTACTTAGCATATGAGTCATTTATCACATTCTATATGCCAAAGGCTTTAACTGTGCTCTCACTGAGCCTCTCAGTCTAATTAGATCCACTTAGAAGGCCGTTGCAAAACACTGGCCATTATTACTGTTTTAAAAAGATGAGCTTCCCACTTGCCAACCTTTGCCTGTAGAAATGTGTAAAGGTTTAATAACCTTCTCCACTGACCATTAAGGAAGCTGATAAATATGAAGTTGTATAAGGTAAGGACCAAGGACCAAAAATGGATCAGGATTTTTTGATGCCGAAATTTCATCAGGCCTACAATAAGGATGTAGTGGATCTATTTAACATTATATATATATATATATATATATATATATATATATATAGTGAAATCAAGTAAAATAATCAGACCTTTAAATTTAATATCTATTCAGGGACTGGTCATTCAAAAGAGAAACTTTCTTAGTGGAAATGAATAATATATTTTCTCTATTTTTCTTTGGAGGCCTACTAACTTTTCTGGTTTCCCTGGGGCAATGGTGTATTTTTATTGTTGTTGTTGTTACATAATTGTGCACTAGCTCATAGGTGAATAGATATAGGACCCTTGATGTATTTTCCTAGGCTGGCTTCACTTTGATTCTGTTACTGAAAGGGCCACAGGTCTATAAAGCCAATCCGTCAGTTATTCACCTTATCTGGTTCAGTCCTGTGCACTTAATGTTGGCCAAGATCTCTTTCCTCAAAATGAAAAAACACTTGGTTAGTTCTGAGTATATTGTTAGTGATCACATAACTTGTATAGAAGGTCAGACTGAGTGATTGGTCTAAAGTGATAGAAAATGTTGCTAAAAAGCCTAAGCCCTTTGATACAGGACAAAAGTCCCCAGGGAGCAGAACTTGTGCTTCATTCCTGAAATGTAGCAGAGCATAGGGCTGGATTTCCAGAAAAAATGCAAGGAATGTGGGGTGGGAAAGGCAGGGCCAGGGCACAGTCAGAAGAAGGCCACTGTGGAGGTCAGTGCCGCTTTCAGTGACACTCCAAGTTCATTCACACGCAGTTGCTTGGGTGCAGTGGACAACTGGGCCTAACCAGGGTGGCATTTGCCATATGGCTCTGGCTGTAGGAGACAGGACAGGTGGTGAGGTGGCAGAGAAGACAGCACATGGTCAAGGTGCTAAGGATGGGCTCTGGAGTCTATTTTGAAAGAGGCAAGGTCTAAGAGGACCTGTCTAATGGCCTGAAGGTCCTTCAGCATGAGAAGCTCCTGAGAGTGGAGCCTGTAGAGGAGGTGTTCTCAAGACTGAGATGTTGACGGTAACTGTAGGTCTTGAGGAGGTCCCAGATGTGACCTGGGCAATGTTGGTGTAGGTAGAAGGAACTATCATTATTAAATTGAAGGACCAGGAACCCTGTGCTCCTGAATAAAATAAAAGCCCCTAAAGCACAAAACCCATTACCTTAACCACTAAAATTCAATCATGTTTTCACAGGTATGTATTGTACCTAAAACAAAACAAAACAAAGCAAAGCAAAGCAAAACAAAACAAAATACCCAAAGAACACTAAAGACAAAAAGAATAGGCAAATTTTAGCCAACAGGAAACCAAGCACAACAACACTGATGACTGATAAAAATAGTATCTGAGGGAAGATTATTAAGTAAGAAAGGAATTATTTCTGTTTTGTAGAATTGACAGTCTACTAACAATGTGGATTTAAAACATACAGAAAGTCAAAATATTAAGGAAACATAAATTCACAGTCACAGTGGTGAACCTTAGTAAGTCAGTCACCACAATGGGTACAATTCATAAACAGCCGTGATAAGTATATTTATTTTATTTGTGCAAATTTTTTATGCATGCATATTTAATTTGCTCTCACTTTAGAATCTATGGATATTTCTAAAAAGTAGCTCCTGAGCACATGTATTATGAAAATGGCTAACTAAAATCTGCTAGAAAAAAAATTCCACAAATTTTGACAAGTTGCTGATTATTTCAGTCATACCAAAGCTGAAGTCATAAAACCTAAAAGTGAAGGAATAAAATCTGCTCCAGTAATTAAATAGGATTCTGCATCCAGCTTTGATTAAGTTTCTGTTTATGTATGAGACAAAAGCCTTAGAAGTCACTAAATTCCCATCGTAAGTGGTGGCCAGCTGTGAGTTAATACTCAGGCCCACTTGGCTTCTTGCCCTCGGTGCTGTGCGCAGCGTCCTGGATGTTCTGTTTTCCTTTCCCTGACTGCCATTCCATTCCCGGACTCTCATTTCCTCTTCTCCTGAGTTTTGCTTGGCCTCATTTTAGAACTTAAAAAAGTGCATCTTCTGTCTTTTTTTCATTGCCTTCATTTACATTTTACTCTAGTTTGGATTTTTTTTCTGCAATGAGTTCAATATGCTTTATTTCCTGTTTTCAGAAAGTTTATGTAACTCAAGAAAAATGTCATCCAAGACATGTCTGAGTCAGAGTTTTTAATAAGGCTTAACCTGGTGTTTTCACTCTAAGATGGACTATACTGCCGATGGAGTGGATGCTAGGGGTGGACATTTGCAGAGTGGTCTTAGTGGACACTGGTGAGGGTCCTGCGTCCTGGTAACTTGAAGACAGAAGGTGGATACAAGTGCGAGTAACTAGACCTGTGCACTCCTGTCTTTCATTCCTGAGGCCAAAAGATGGAAGAGGTTTTGTTCCTTCCATTAGCTCCATTCCCACACTAACTGTACTTGATTATTTTAAGAGATGCATAAATATTACATGTTTGGGGAATGAATTTTTGACCCATACATACCCTCATTAAAATATAAGACAATCAATTATCTGGAAAATTAGCTTACGCTTCTTTCATGGGATTATTATCCCAGCCTCTCCTCCCCAACTCCAGTGGAGTCACACATATGATTTTGTCTGTGCTTTAGCTCATATGACATATTTTCTGAGATTTTTAAAATGCATATCTGTTTTTTAATTGTTTGGTACTATTTCATTTCATGTGGTTATATCAAAACTTGTGTTTGTTTATTTTCCTATTGAATATTTGGGCTGTTTCTAATTCTTGCTTATGATGAATAAAATGCTTTTTAAACTACAAAGCTTTTGAGAATATGCATATTTATTTCTTTTGGTATAGGTCTAGGAGTGCTGATACTAGGTCATAGGGCAGTTTAACATTCAAATTTATTAGTATGCTAAATCTCTTCCAACATAATTATAGACTTTCAAACACCTTTTAGCAATGTAGGATGGTGCTGCACATTCTTGCTAACACTTAGTAGAAACAGTTTTAATTTTTTCTCCCTTGTCATGAGTGTGTAGAAGTATCTCATTGTGGTTTTCCTTTGTATTCTCTAGTGACTAATGATACTAAACACTTTTTCATATGCTGATTGACCACTTGAATATCTTCTTTTGTAAAATGTTTAAGTCTTTAACCAATTTTTAAATTACTTGTATTTTTACTATTTCATTTCTCTTGAAATAATTTGAGCAATCAATATGCTTTGACAAAGAGCCAACTAGCTGTCTAGATTACTAAAGCAAGTTTCATGTCTTGCTTAATGCAATCAACCATTGAAATCAATACATTATTCCCATTCTACAGAGCAAGAAGCCCAGTTCAGATGTACTGAGAACTCTGTAACATTTCATTTTTCCCATCTTGAAAGATAAGACCTCTGTATTAATTTGCACTTGAGAAAACAGGGAAAAAATTGCAAGAGAAAATATCATATCTTTGAAATTGATCTTGCCTTTTAAAAAATGCCTTTTTGTGTGCATGCTGGCTGGCATGCATCTATAATCCCAGCTACTTGGGAAGCTGAAGGTAGAGGATCTCTTGACCTCATGAGTTTGAGACCAGCCTAGGCAAAATAATGAGACCCTATCTCAAGTAACTGAAAAAAATTTTTGAAATGACCTTTTATTTTATAATACTTATATATTTACAGAGAATTTCTGGAGACACACAAAGTTTTCATATACCCACTGGGCCTGGTTTTATTTTGGTGAAAAGCTTTATTAAGATATACTTCAACTGTTACACAATGTACTCATTTATAGTGCACAGTTCAATGGTGTTCAGTATATTCATGAAGATGTGATGTGCAACCATTACCACCACTTATTTCATTATATTTCCATCACTTTGAAAAGAAACCCTGAAGAAAAAAACCCGGAAAACAACCCTGTACAGTTCGGTTATCACCTCCTCACACCCATGTAACTGCTCTCAGTCCTAAGTATTAATCTACTTCTGCCTATATGGATTAAGTTGTCCTGTTTTTTTCATATGAACTGAGTTGCACAAAATGTGGTCTTTGGTGACTGGTTTCTTTTGGTCCTAGTTGTTTTAACACTTGTGGTGAAAGACTATTTGCAATCACCAAGACACCTGGGTCCTGCCCTCTGCACTCACAGACCTCCTTATGAGTAACTGTGGTATGCGCTGAGTTGTATATGTACCATTTCTAGGCTTGCTTTTTCATTGTTCTTATAATCTTTCTTTTTCCATTTTTTGTACATTTAAAATAAACACAATAACTCTATAGATTTGTGGGGTATAGTGTCATATATGAATGCATATATACAACATGTAATGATCAAAAGCAGGGCAAGTCACATCTCCGTGAGCTCAAACAGTTATTGTTTTTAGCCCTGGTCTTTGAAAACCAAACCAAACCAAATATTCTGGCACCCCATCCTCAGTCTTCTCATACTTTGGATAAATGAGGAGAATCCAAAAGATGCAGAAGGTGAAAGCTCAAGATTGGAACCTAAGCAAGAAGAAAGCCCTGTTCTAACCCCTACCGGATTATGTCTTGGGTAATACAAAGGTATTTATTGTATTTAATTAACCACTGAAATGTAGGCAATATCTATTTCAGCAACTAATCTTATTTACCTTTCCTACTAAAAACACTCTTTGAAAGTCCATAACTGTGTGTCTCCAACATATCAAAAACTCCAGCCATGCACTCCCTTTTTACAACATTGATTGGCCACTCATGCAAGACAAAGAATGAAGTCCAGCTCCTGTAAGCTACTGCTACTGCACGTGTTACCAGCACACATCTTGTTACTTCCAAGATGTCTTAAAAACAGGTATTTTCTGAGCATTTATGTGATATTTAGTTGAAGAGTCTGAAGGGACATTTAATGAAATAACTCACATATCCAGAAACATTCATTAACATCCTTAGAACAAATTCTCCAAGCTTAGCATTTATTTTGGTCTCTTTGCTCTGTAATCTCTGAGCTGCAAGAGACTCTGTAGGAAACAGGAGGAACAGTGCTGTGTACATTGCAAGGCATTTTGTGAATTATAAAAATCTGTTCAGTTCTAAAGATCAAAACTCCTACCCATCTGGGACATATAAATCCTGGTGTTAGAATTTATGAGGGGGTTATCTTGAATTATGTGTTGAGTGTTGGATTTGGCACATAATAAATAAAAATGATCCTCACAGGACAGTAGATTAACATCCACGGAAAAAAATCAGCCATCTCTGGAATTTAAATGGGAAGACGCCTGCATTTTTCAGAGAGGAAAAATGCTCCCAACCCCCAGAGGTGGAAGTAAGACCCTTTTCTTAAACCCCACATTAACTCATCCCTAAGGGAGGAGAAATGATTTATCTGCACATGGTTCTGAAAAAGCAGCTATGAAACACGGTTGCTTCTCTGGGACTGTGCTTTCTCAGATTTTCCTGCCCACAAAAGCGTGAATCTGTAGTATGCCCTGTACTAGCTTCACCAGTGACTGTGGACTTATCTGTAGAGTTCTGAAGGCAGGGATTAGGAAGCTACGTGAGGTGGACCATAAAAGCCAAACCCTCCAAAATCTTTGGCTAGTAGTAAAGGTCACATTTTCATTTTCATCTGTATGGCCTTTCATTTCTCAACCAGATGTGAACTTGGAGGGTGTGTGTGGAGGGAGAGGACAATTCAAATATTTACTAGACCCTTGATTTCAACAGCTGCATAGCTAATTTGCTGCCCATGATCTACAAACCAGTGAATCCTGTAGCAGCTGCTATCAGCAGTTGGAGCATGCGTGTGATTTCAAAAGAATAAAAGCATTTTTGAGTCTTTTCAGGTAGATTGAAATTCCTTTAAACTAGGGACAAATATGCGTGAAAATTAAAATCAGCAGAAGAGGAGATGTAAATAAGGCTTATATGATGTAGAAAAGTCTACAACTATATCAAGAGAACAGAGATAGGAGATGTTGCTATAGACTGAAGCATTCCTGGAAACCAAGCCAAGTCTTGGAGATGCCTGTAACACGTGGCTCTGTATAAGTTTATACACCTGTGGACATATAAAATGAAATGAATCAATTTACCTCAACTTATGTGGTTTCAGTTTTCCAGAAGTTTTTCTCTGTTCTTTCCCACCATTTTGGCCTTTTAACTGTGACTTCTACATGACATTTAGGAAACAGTACTGAGAGCCTTAAAAGGCAGAGAAGTGAGTGCCAGCGGATCAGCTTCTCCAGGACAGAGTGTCTGGAACCTGCAACACAATAGCTAGGAGAGAAGCCCCAGTGAGTGGCGGAGACCTGGAATCCACGAGGGAACTGACAGAGGAGAAGAAAGTGGGATGAAATTGTAGGAAAGACATAGGTCACAGCGCAGAGGTGAAGAGGAGAACTGCGTTGGGAGCAAAAGAATGATCCGCAATTAGAACCAGTAAGGAAAATGCGGCCTTCCCCAGTCAACAGTTGGTGAGTGACCTTGGTACCAGTGTCCACAGCTACAGTTGTGGAGCAGCAGCTGGCAAGGACATCATGGCAGGGAAGGGCTAACAGTTTGAATCCGGGTCCCAGAGAACCCTCTCAGCTGCTTCACACTGCAAGTTCCCTGAGTGGATGAGGGTAGGACAGGAACGAGAGGCTGCTGGGAGCTGGAGAGCAGATCGGGGGAGTCCCACTGAGAGTCAGGGGTGCGTGAGCACAGAACTGGCTCTCACGGTGAGAGGTCAGGTTTAGCCTGGGCTACTCGGGACTGGAAGCTCACACTGGTACTATACACCTAGCGCCACGCTGGGGCAGACTGCACCTTCCTCTTCCCAAATGAACAGAGATGTGTCCTGGCTTGAGCTCTGCTCTTAACCTTAGGTGGAGGAAAAGAGCCACACATCCAAAGCAATAGAACACTTTCTTTTATTATTCTTTATTTGATTGTATTATTTTTTCATTTTCATTTTTATTTATTTTTAAAATTAAAACATTCTTTGCTCTTTTCCTCCTTCTGCACATTTCCCCTCACAGTTTTATTCCATTATTTTATCCTTTCCTCTGTTATAAGCATGTCTAGTGTGTGTGCCTCTTGCTTTTTTCTCTCAGTTTAGTTTATACAAGGTACAGGAATTCTCCCTTGTCCTTCACATCCCTCCTCCTTTTATCGTAACTCTTTGCCTGACTTTTTTCTCCTGTGTCTTATTCATTCCCAATATTTCTTTCTTTCCATTCCTCCTTTTAATTTGCTTCTCTTTAGCTTTTTCTCTAATATTTAATCAGTCAGATATTTTCCCATCCCCATTTCTCAGTACAAATGTTGTGCCCTAGTTTTCCCTGGGATCCCCTTCTAAATGTATAACATACTCTTGCCATCACTAGGGTTGTCATGCCCCTATTACTTCCTTCTTTCTATACCACAGAGCAGAGGACTTAAAAAAGCACTTTTCTTTCTTTTTTCTCCTCTTTTCTCTCTCTGGCATTACCCAGCTCCCAATCTCCTAGGTTTTAATAACTGATTCTATAAAATTAATGCTGAATGCTGTTTTTTACTATTAGAAGAGACGCAGCCATTGCATTTAGTGCACATTAACTGTGGGCCAAGACTTGGGTTGTTAGGATGCTTACACTATAACCATGGGTTTCTTCTTTACGTTAAAGGGAGACCTGAAGCAGGGTCTTGTGGTGTGTTATTTCTCAACTACCCTGATAGATAACACTGTAATGGGTTGGCCTGTTACTGCTATAGCTGATTTGATTTCATAGGAAAAATACTGACTCAGTGGACAGTTTTGTGCCAGTGAACCTGTCTGCTGATTCCACCATCACACCTAGGAAGAGTTCCTAGCCCAAGGACTTGGACTGGATCAGACTCTGCTAGAATCCTGCAGCCTGGCAGAAAAAAATACTGGGTCCGAGTTATCTTCAGTACTATGGTGGCGCAATCGAGAATTATTTGTGTGTGAACACTCAGACTCTCTGGCAAAGAAGCTACTTGGTAGTCACATATGTGGCATCTCATTGGAATATTTAATCAGTGTTCCCACTGGATATCTTACTGGTTTAAGTTTTTTAATGTCTTGATTTGTTTAGGTATTTAAGGTTATATTATGTTCATTTATGGTTTCCTGTGCTTAGTTGGTTGTTAATTTTGTGCATTTGTTTTTTCATTAGTTCTGACTTAGTAAGTGCCCAGGTTCTCTCTCTTGTCTCAACTCCCTATCTAGTTTCTTTACCTCAGACTGCTGGGACAGTTTTAGTAACACATTTCTTCATTCTTTTCCCAAACATAAACTTCTCCTCCAAAATTTAAAAATTCTCCATACTTAGTTCCCCTATAGTCACTCTTGTCTTCTCTGCTATTACTCCCTGATCCTCCCCTCCCTAAGGCTTTGGCTCCCTGATATTTTAACTAGACTGTTGTCCACCCCACCATCAAGTTATGACAACCATATAGTTTTCCTCAATCACAAAGTGAAGCCCCTTTCTCCCATATCTCACCTTTGCCTCCACAAAATATCCTCTGAAAATTCTCAATTCTAACCCTTAAACCTCACTAAAAGTACTTCACTAAAAATCAGGCCCCATGTTAACCTTTTCTTCTAAGCTACCATGATTTCCTCCTTCAAGCCTCTCCCTTAGTGTCTAACACTCCTCATCCAACAACCTCCCATTCTCCCCACCCAACCTCATCCACCTCATTCCAGAACAGCCACGGTGATAAACTGTTAGAGTGTGCATAGAGGATAGACAAAGGGGGCAGGCGCTGTAACTGCAAGGAATATCATTCAGAAGTGTTGTAAGATTGAATCTATGGATGCTGTTGTAACCAGAAATAATACTTTTGACAAAACATTGGTACAGAGTGAAGAGCACTTAAAGTAAATAACAGAAGGAGGAAATACTAGCACTGGACATACAAAGCTGAAAATTATTCATGGGAGGCAACATCCTACTAAAAATTTCTATATAAGCCACAAATTCTCATTTCTCTAGTCCTCAACATGTAATAACCTCCCTCACCCCCTGAAAAGGGGAAAAAAGAGGGGGCTATATATAATTTTATATATATTCTATATAGATACACATAAGAGTGTGGGGGAGCAAAGAAATAGAAGATTTCTGGCCCCCACCAACTCTCCCAAGGCAGAGCATGGGGCCCAAAGGGAGAAGAAAACAAATACCAGGTAGCAGAAATTTTTAAATGTTCATAGAGGTGATGAAGAAGATAGATGAGTTCAAAGAAGGGATGTACCAAACGTTCACAGAAATTTCACTTAACATACCTGCGTTGAATTTCAGGGAAATAGGTAAAAACCTGGGTGAACTAACCGAAACAGTTCAAAATTTGAATGACAGGTTCAGCAAAATTATGGAATGTTCAAAAAGATATCAGACAGAAATACCTGAATGAAAAAACTATATAAAATTTATATGTTGGATAAATGGCCAATGTGAAGACAATGTGTCTGACATTGAGGACAAAATAGTGAATTAGAAAAAAGAGCTCAAGGAAGCCAAAAAAAAAAAAAAAAAAAAAAACAGAGAACAAAAGAAGACAATCCAGCAGCTACTAGATGACAATAAGAAGACCAACCTAAGGCTAATCAGAGTTAGAGAAAAACTAGAAGATTCCACACATGGATTCACTAACATGCTTTCAGAAGTCATGGAAGAAAATTTCCAAAATATAAGAAAAGTTTTTTACCAAACAAATAAGTGGTGATTATGGAACACCAAACAATTATGATGAAAAAAGTTCACCAAGGCATATCCGTATTAAATTACCAGATATCCAGCAGAAAACCCTAGAATTTTAAAAGCAGAAAGAGAAAAATTAAAAAATTGCATATACAGGTAAACCAGTTAGACTCACAGCAGACTTCTGAACATGAACCATAAAGGCCAGAAGAGCATGAAGTGAAGTATTTCAAGCTCTAAAAGAAAATAACTCCCAATCCAGTTTAACTTAAAGCTATCCTTCAAAATAGATAAAGAAGTAATGTATTTCCATAAAAAAAGACTGGCTCAGAGGATACATGAGTGCTAAACCAGCTCTAGAGAGAATACTTAAGAATATTTTTGATAGAAACAATGAATTAGACACAACCAAAAACAGGAAACTAGAGAAGTCAATGGATAAACAGCAGCAAAAAACATCAGGGAAAAAAAAACAGGATATATCAACAGATAAAGAAGGCAAGGTAATCCGGGGAAGATGGCGACCGGGTGAGCAGCAAGGGAGCGAACCTCCTTAATAAACACCACCAGCTCGAGACAGACTTGGTGAGCGTGAATGCCGGAACCTCGGCTGGGAAGTTTAAACTGGGCGTATTTCTCTGAGATGCCGGGGGAGATGTGGTAGGGCGGACCAGGCTGCCGGGGCGAGACG
>PVLD010034990.1:0-12177 GCA_004027595.1 Dinomys branickii | reverse complement strand
ACGGAGATGCAAATAGAACAGGAGAATAGACAAGAGTTCAGAAGGGTCATATCTTAAAGAGAAGTAAATGAAGTAACATTTTCATTGGCAGAGCAGCATGTACATTTAGGAAGAAGAGAACCTAATATTCAAATTTAAAGTTTTAGCGCTACTACAATGTAAACTTCCTGTTCACCAATTAAAAATTTTTAAAGTCTACGACTCACACAAATAAATGTGTGTGTGCACATACATATGCATATATTGTGGATAAACCAGATACAAAAATTTGAGTTTAATATTAGGTCATTCTAAACCTGGGAATAGAGGACATCCATGGTAGGATTTGAGTAAAACTGAAAGTTCAGTGCAGACAGGAAATTAGAGGCAGAAGTGATGTTAATGAGAACATAGGACCATGGAATTCACAGGAATTTTTTAAAGGATCGATTTCTTCTCCAATGTATTAATCACTTTCTCGTCACTCGGACACAATACCTGCCACTCACAATTTAAGGAAGGAGAGGTTTATTTTCGCTCACAGTTTGCAGAAGTTTCAGTTCATAATCAGCAGGCTCCAAGCCAAGGAAAAATGGCAGAGCAGAATGAGCTTATGGCATGGCAGCAGGAGGCAGAGAGAGAAAGAGAGAGAGAGATCAAGGGAAGAGAGAGGGAGATAGACCCTTCCACGCCATATCTCCAGTGGTCCACCACCCCAACCATGCTTCATCTCTCAATATCAGATTTACCTATAAACTAATGAGTGGATCATGCTCGCATAATCCAATCACTCCCCTAAAAATCTCCTCCTATGAATACATGACCTCCATGATCTAATCATCATCCTAAAACCCCTTTTATGTGTATAACAGGCTTTGGGTGATATCTAGACAGAAACTGCAGCAAACATTATGAAATTTGATGTACTTATCAAAGTGCAAACTTTCCTGAAGTAATAATAATACAATAGTACCTAGTGAGATCTATGCTATGGTATTTGACCTGGATTTAGTTACAAGAGAATATAACCACTTTAAAGCATTAAAATGGTAGCCTTGATTTTTTTTGAAACACTCAAACCCACAGATACATGAATGAATATGTACATATAAAATTTCATTATCATGTTTTGTAATTTTCTTGTTCACTCAATAGTATGTCATTAGCACTTTATCATTTTAAACATAGTTCTAAGATATGATTATCAATAGCCACTTATACTTCATCAAGAATTTATGAGTTAATCTATGATGAAGTATACAATACAAGGTCATTGCATTTTTAACTTGATCATTCAAAAAACTATGTTCTGTACTCACACTTTGCTAGACAAATTCGGCCTATGGGCCACAGATTATGTCAAGGGTAGGGTCATGGTTAAATCATTTCCCTCTCCATTCCTTCTTGAGTCACTGTCTTTATAGTTCATTTTAATATTTTTTACTAGCCTTGAGTAAGTATAAGGTTATTATAGGTTCAAAATTTTTAAAATATCAATTCACTTTTAAGTTCAAACCCAATATTTTGAGAAACACTGATGTAGTGGAAAAGAAAAATAGCTCATCATATGAAATACAACAGAATCTTAAACTGCTATAAACTCTTTAATGACCTAAAACTTTGACTATTTTCCTGAGTTGCAGCTCCATGGGGTATCTTAGTCTCAAGGAAGAAGATACCATGTAGGAAAATGTTTCCATACTAATAAACACAAATGATATTTAGTTGAAGCAATGCAAGGAAATGGTTTCAAGGTTATTAGCTCTTACATTAGGATTGAAATCTTTATAACTGCAAATTTAATAGTAGCAACAATCTAATAGGTCTTTAGCTACAATGACCAACATCTGTGGCAGGCGTAGGTCTGTGTTTGGTAATTACATAGTTGTTAAATGACTGTGTAATCAAGGCTATTGTTGATCCCTCTTTTCATAAACAATAGAATATTCTCCATTTAGCTGGTAATGGAATGAGCAATTTTTAAAGAAGCATAAAGTTAATCTAAAGCAAATACTAGGGTGGAGTGTTAATCAATCTGGTTCTCAATCAAGTTATTTATAGATTAGGTCTGGCATTTTTACACACTTCAGTTTCTGACCTTCAAAGCGATGCTATGCCAAAATTTAGAAGAACTTTAAATGGTGAATATTAACATAGTACTTAATGTATGTCATAAAACTTAATCACTGAGCACAATCTATTTGAGGAAACTACATAAGTTTAGAACAAAAAATTCAAGTAGTATACCATAGTATAAGTTCCAAGTTATTTGATATAGGGTATAAACACTGTATTTCAGAGAGGTCAGGGCCAGGGATGTAGCTCAGCAGCACAAATGCCTGCCTGGTAAGCCCAAGGTCCTGAGTCAGACAGCTCAAAGAATGATGGACTACAAAGGAGAACGCCCAGAAGTACTAGTGTAATTCAAATAAGCAAAAGTATGGCTCAAAACTACCAAGTCCAAATGAAAAGAGAGACCTAAAATTATAATTTATTTTACACAGAAAGGAAATATTTGACTAAAATTTTGATACAGAGAAAGCCCTTATATCTTACTGTTTACTGCACTCCACTGTTTCTTTTTTTGATTTGTTGTGTTCCTGATCTGTCTCCTGGAACAGCCTCCACTTTGTCCTCCACTGTTCTTATACAGTCATACTGTCACAGGCTACATGATGACAGTTTGTTCAGTGATGGAGTGCATGTAAGTGGTGGTTCTACAGGATTCTAATGGAGGTGAAACTCCCTTATCATCGAGTAATTTTACTTTATTTTTCACCATCAGTGAGACATATGATGGTAAAAGTCTGTAACATGCCAAATAGACAATTCGAAATTGTGTTAACAAAGTTGATAAAACTAATAACGTCCTTCTGCAACTTACATAGTTTCTAATTCTTTGACTTTAACGAAATGTAAAGAGGATCTAATTAAATGCAGCTGACAAGTCATTAAAAATAATTTCTGAATGACAAATCAGTATATAATTTTTGGCACATAACTAAAGAAAAAATTTAAAAGATTAGGACACATTCTTGTAACAAAATTCTTTCATTACAATCTAATTGTGTATAATTAATTTCTTTAAGCTTACATTTAAAAACTTTTAAAAATACTACAAAATTTCTATTTTTTACAAATCTAAGTTCATCCACAAAACTAACACTAACTGATATATGTTATCATTATAACAGCTATGTACATAGGTGGTCAAGATATATGGTCAATGTATAATTTTAAAAATATTATTACAGTAATAGATACATTACCAAAAGTCCCCCTCAAATTATTCCTACTTTATTTAAACACATTTATCCTATCATTCTTACCACAGTCATGTAGCCTGAGATTCATTGTTTATTATCATTTGCAGCCTCCTTAATTATATTAAAACAAATTTCAAAGTACCTTTTCCAAGGTTTTGTTGTAAGTTTGGTGATAGTTTGGGGTTTATTTCTGAAAGAAAATGGCATTTTTTGCATAAAAATTTGAATTGTTTAGGTGAGATATTTTTACAATCATCCTATGTATGTGACCATCTTGTAACTATAGTTGTACTTATCACAAACTCAATGCTACAGTCCTACAGGAGTAATGCTGGTCTAGACAGGAGCAGAAGGAGCAGCGGTTATTACTAAGGTGAAAAAAGACATCGGCCTTTCTTTAGAAAAAGTGAAGGTCTCGGGCAATTATTTACAGATAGATGCTTCTTTCATTTAACGACTAAGGTAGGTTTTAGGAGTGAAAGGGTTAAATGACTTATTTTAATTGATACTTTGTAATATGAAGAAATGGATAACAAGCAAAATCTAATGAAATAATTTAGAAAACAAATGAGAGATCAGTAGATACTATAGTATCATGGTTAACAATATGGGCTTTAAGATAAGACTTGCTGAGTCTAAATTCTTCTTTTGTCACTTATTAGTTCTACAACCTTGAGTTACTTAATGTATCTCAATTTTCTTTATTTGTCAGATGGGGACAATAATAGCAACTGACTCTTAGGATAGTCAGTACTATTAAATTCTATAAACTCTGAGTACTTGGTAGCTATCAACAATGATTTTTATACAGAAGAGGGACAAAGTGATACTTATGGCCCTAGACTTATTTGATTATCTGTGTGACTCACATCAAATTAAACTTATCAAATTAAATTAAAGTTTCAACTCCTCATCACTAAAATATATTCTCTTGTGACCTTAAATAATGAAAAGCAATAATATGGAAAGATCCTGGTAAAACCCATATTTTAAATAAGTATAATTGACTTTTGTTTACAGCTTAGAATTCATTACCTACTTTTTTCTGACTTTCTGCACCAGGAGGCTCATATGTGTAGATTACATCATGAAATTCCATCCTGTTATGGTTAGTATCTAGATGTCACCCAAAGCCTCATTTGCTTATAAATGGAGATTTTCAGAGGTGCCTGAATCTAGAGTGTTTGAATGTAGATTAAGGGTTACGTGAATGTGGATTGAGGGTGTGATAACTGGATTAGTCCAGTGACTGACTTAACATTGTGCTGTGTGTGGAAAACCCCACCCTGGGTGTGGGTGGCACCAAGCAAGAGACTTGTAGCTTAGATGGAATATAAAAGGAAATGTGGAAGGCAGGCTTGTTGCTTTTCTGTTTGCCTTTGCAAGGACTGTTTCTTCTCTCCTATGACCCTCTGCCATGCCACCTTGCCTTAAAACCGGCCAACTGTGAACTGAAACCTCTACAAATTGTGAAATGGAATCAACTTTAATCCTTTAACTTGCTCTTGTTAGTTATTTTGTCTCAACAATGAGAAAAGTAACTAAGACACATCCCTCCAGTCTTTCACTTGGGTTCAGTCAATGGGCAATACCAGAAGACCAGATAAGGGATTGAAGTAAGGATATTCATTATTTTGTTACTTTCTCATCTTACTGTGCTCTCAGGAGAATGTCAATGCTCTTAACACAGCTGACTTTACATAAGCCTATCTCTTTTTTAGTTCAATTAACTATTTCATCTATATGTCTCTCTCAGGACTAGGAAGGATAACAAGGTCAAACATACTCCATTGGTTCTTCCACTGTATCTTGGGCTTCCCAGATAGCCTACTGACATTTTTATGAGCAATCAAGTAACACAGTGAATAAATTCTCAAATTATTGTACTATGAACATTCCACTTATTACCTGTTAATGGTCACACTGACAGTGTATACTGTGATATATAATAAATATTTATCATGTTAGACAACATGCCAAGATATTGGTGTTAATAAAATTTAAGCATTTAAGTGGGCCTGACTATCACATTGTCAGTAGTCTTGCTTTATGAATAAAATAAATGATCATGAACAACAAAGAAGAATCCTTTTGAGGTGAAAAACTGATGCAGTTTGTGATAATTTTCTAGGGCAGTTTCAGATAAGTCTTGAAGTCTCTAGAGCAGGTACTCAATGTGCTGAAGAAATTCATGGGCCTTTGGTGGAGAAGATCTTGCAAAGCAGGATATCACCTCTGCAGGAGATACTAGTATTGCGGTCCAGGCCACATTTCATCAGGGGCATCTGAAAATGCTTTCTGAATTAGCAAAAGCAGACATTTTGATATGTTTCTCCATTATTTTAACAAAAGAGGGGTAAGTTTGATCACACATGCTTTGATTTTCTATAATATTATTCTCTCTCTCTCTCTCTCTCTCTCTCTCTCTCTCTCTCTCTCTCTCTCTCTCTCTAGTAAATCTGTAATTATTTCCAACCTTGATGAGGTAACACTAGAATTCAAGGTTACAGTGACTGCCATAGTAGAGGACCCAAAAGATCAGATATGCTCAAAGGTACTTTCAAGGTAAGACTCACAACATTTGTTGTAGATGAAATATCCAGATTAAAAACCTTCCTGCTGACCTATATTTCCTTTTTAATGAAAAATAAAACATGTTTTCCCAACCAAATAGTAAGAAAATAACAATAGTTATTGCACTGTGCATTGTTATCTTCAAATTAGTTACTCAGTATTATATAAGCCAAAAAGATGCTTAAAAAAAGATAACACAAACCTCCTTTTCAACAAAATAAGATAAACTACTAGTATACATGAAATATATTAGCATATATGTTGCAATATTTTAAAACAATGGAATATGTGAATTGAGAAACCATTTGAACTTCTTCCTAATTTCTATTTCTCCTTCTTCTATTTTGCTCTTTATTTGTATATATATATATATTCATATATATACACACACACACATTTGTGTGTCTGACTTTATTTAACATCACATTCTCAAGTTCCATCTATGGATATCTCAAGTTTATCTTTCTTTATGTTGCCACATTAGTCTATCGTATATAAATACCACCTTTTCCTATTCATTCATCTACTGATGGACATATATGATCTTTCTAATATCTTACTATTATAAATTGTGCTTCTATAAATACCAGTATGGATGTATCACTGCAACGTTATGATTTTATGTCTTTTGGAAAGCTACCCCCAGAACAGGGATAGCTGGGTCAAATAGAATTTCTATTTTAATTTTTCTGAGAAATCTCAACACTGACTTTCAAAGAGGTTGTACTAGTTTACATTCCCAAATAAAATGGAGTACAGTTTCTTTTCTCACATTCTCTCCATAACTTGTTATTATTACAATTTTGATGATAGCCATTCTTTCTTGGGTAAGATGGCATCTGAATATAGATTTAATTTGCAGTTCTCTACTGGCCAGTGATGATGGGCATTTTTCGTATAGTTATCAGCAATTTTTACTTCTTCTAAGAGGTGTCTGTTATCTTTCTTATCCACTTTTGTTTAGGTCTTTTATTTTGTTGAACATATATGTATATATTATTGATATTAGTTCTCTGTCCATGGAATAGTTGGCAAAATTCTTTTCCGTTATGTAGATTGTCTCTTCATTCTGTTGCTTGTTTTCTTTGATGCACAGATGATTTTTAATTTGATATGATCCCATTTGTTGATTCTTGGTATTACTTCTTCTGCCATGAGGTTCTGTTCACAAAGTTCTTGCCTATGACTATGTTTTCAAGAATTGTACTTATTTTATCATCCAGCATATTGTTTCTCTTTTACCATTTAAATCTTTGATTCATTTTTATTTTAGTTTAGCACATGGTGAGATATATGGGTCTAGACTCATGCTGATGTCCAATTTTCCAGCACCATTTATTAGAGAAAATATCTTTCCTCTGCTGTATGTTTTTGTCTCCTTTGTCACAGATGAAACAGCTGCAAATGTCGGGGTCATTTCTGCTTCTTCTGCTATGTTTCATAGATCCACAAGCTTGTTTTTCTGCCATTATTATGTTGTTTTAATTATAGGAGTTTTATAGTATGAACTCAAGTCTGGGATTATGATGCTATGTATTTGCTTTTGTTACCCAAGACTGCTTTAGGTACTCTGGGTCTCTTCTGATTCCGTATAAATTTTAGTATTGTTTTCTCTAGCCTCTGAAAATGATGCTGATATTTGATTGAGAATGCATTAAATCTGTGTTTTACTTTTGGAAATAGAGCCGCTTTTATTATCACATCCCAGACAAGAAGATATATTTTCCATTTTCTGATGTCCTCTTTGATATCCTTTTTCTGTCTGATATAATTTGCATTGTAGAGGTCTTTGACTTCCTTAGTTAGGTTAATATCTAAGTATTTAATTTTTTGTGCTATTGTTAATATTATTGTTTTCCTAATTGTTTTTTCAGTGAGTTCAGAATTAGTGTACAGAAATGATATTGATTTTTGTGTGTTTATTTTATATCCTGATAAATGCTAACTTTGCTTATCAATTCTATGAGTCTTTTGGTCAAGTTGTTTGTGTTTTGTAAGTAAAGGATTCTGTCATCTGCAAATAATGGTGTTTTGATTTTGTCTTTTCCTATATATATCCCTTTGATTTTTTTCCTCTGGACTGATTGCTCTGGTTGATGTGTTGACGACTGTGTTAAGGAAGAGCAGTGAGGATGCATATTCATTACTTGTTTCTGATTTTAGAGGGAAGCCTTTCACCTCTTCTCCATTTGATAGGATGTTGGCAGTAGGTTGGTCATAAATAGATTTCATTATATTGAGATAAATTCCCTCTATAGCTATATTCTTCAGGGGTTTGACTGTGTTGATTTTGTCAAAGACCCCTGATGCATCTATTAAAATGATAATGTGATTTTTTTCCTTGCTTCTACATATGTGATGAATTACATTTATTGATTTGCATATATTCAACCAACCGTGTATTCCTGGGATGAAGCCTGTTTTGTTATGGTGTGTGATCCTTTTGATTTGTTGCATTCTGTTTGCCAGTATTTGTTAAGGATTTTGGCATTGGTGTACATTAGAGAAATTGGCCTATAGTTCTTTTTTATTGGATCTTTCTCACGTAATGAGATTAGGGTAATGTTAGTTTCCAAAAATGAGAATAATTTTGCAAGTATTCCTTTCCTCTCAATTTCATTAAAAAATTGGAAGCACATTTGTATTAGATCTTCCCTGGATGTCTTATAGAATACAACTGAATGCATTATGACCTGGGCTTTTTTAAATTGATAGTTTTTATTATTGCCTCAAGTTCATTGCCTGTTATTGTATTGTTCACGATTTTTAAGTCTTTTTGGTTCAGTTTTGGCAATTCATGTATATCTAGTAATTTATGCATGTCTGCTAGGTTCTCCAATTACTTGGCATATATGCTTGTGAAGTATTTGCTAATAATTTTCTTAATTTTGCCAGTATCCATTGTGATTTCACCTTTTTAACTTTTTTATGTCCTGAATTTTTATTTTTTTTATTTTTAAAAGTAAAAGAATGAAAACATATTAACAAACACACAACCATTTACAAAGTAGCACAAGAATAGTACAAGCAATATTGAATTATAGAGAAGAAGACAGGGAATTAACAAATGGTTATTGTATCACATATTGATAACTTCAAAGTGGTTACTCAGGAAAAGAAACATAGACAAGCAAGATTGATCAAATAATTAATCTTTGACTATTCCTTTCAATAAAGTGATAGAAGTTAGTAGTACAACTATGTTAGCTCTCCTGCATATACATATATACATAATTTTCCCCTTCTTTCTTTACTCTTTTCCCTCATCTCAGTTGCTTTTTACTTTTGAGCAGTTTCCTTTTGTTTCACAATGTTTATCATATCTCCTAATTTTTATTCACTCTTTCAGGTTCTTACACTAGTGAGACCATATGTTGTTTACACATGCAGGTCTGATTAATTTCACTTGTGAATATGGTCTCTAGTTGTGACCACTTACCTATAAAAGCCTCAAATTTATTTTTCTTTATAGCTGAGTAATATTCCATTACATTTGTGCCTTTTCTTTCCCTTTTTTAGTAAGACTGTCTAATGGTTTATTTTATTTATTCTTTCAAAGAACTAGCTCTTTGATACACTGAGTCTATATTTTTTAGCTTTCATTGCACTAACATCTGCTCTGATATTTATAAATTTTTTTCATGTACAAGCTCTGGCTTTAGACTGTTCTTGTGTTTCTAAGACTTTGTGATGCATCATAGGGTTATTTATTTGGAAACATTTTATTTTCCTGATGTCACCATTAACTGCAATAATCTTTCCTTTTAGGACTGCATTTATTGTGTCTCATAAGTTATGGTATGTTGTACTGGCATTGTCTCTTTATTCTGGGAAATATCTTGACTCTTTCTTAATTTTCTTGTGGCTCACTGATTATTCAAGTGTGTTTTCTTTAATTTTTTATGTATTTACATAGTTTCTGTCATTTCTTTTGTATTGAGTTCTAGTTTCATTGCATTATGATCTGATAATATGCATAATAAATTTTTATTCTTTTGCATTTGCTTAGGAAAGCTTTATTGAATATTTGATCTATCATGAAAGAAATAGATGTGAGGTTGAAAATAATGTGAGTTTTGTTGTTGTTGGGTGCAACATTCTGTATATATCTAGTAAGTGCATTTGTTGCAAGATTTGGCTCACCCCTGATATTTCTTTGTTGACTTTTTGTTTAGTTCATCTGTTTATTTGTGATAGTGGGTTATTAAGATCCTGTGCTATAATTGTATTGATGTTTCTCTGATATTTTATGCCCATTAGAGTAAGTTGGATGTGCCGTTATCTTGTGTATATGTTTGTAATTGTTATCTCTGCCTTGACTAGTTGTGTTACCAATGTGTGATGTGCTTTGGATCTTTTGATAAGTTTTGGCTTAAAATCCACTTTGTCTAAAAATAGGTTAGCTACTCTTATTCCCTTTGGCATATCAATTGCATTGAATCCTGTTTCCAATCTTCTGAATTATTAGTCCATCAGTTTCTTTTGCTGTTAAATGTGTTTCTTGTATGTAGCATACCTTGAATTTTGTTTCTTCACCTAGTCTGCTAATCTATGTCTTTTGATTGGGGAGTTGAGTCCACTCATACTGATCATAATAGTTCACAGATATTGACTTATTCATGATATTATTTTAATTTCCTGTTACTGTTTTGCTTTCTTTTCCTTCTACTTAGTTCCTAGTCCTACCTGATATATTCATTCTATTGGACATGTCAGCATTTTTATCTTCATTGTCTCCTAGGATACCCTTGAGAATTTTTGGAATGTTAGTTTGATAATTGTTCATTTTTCTGTATATTATTTATCATGGAAGTATCTTTCTCCATAAATTCAAAAAAATACTTTTGCAGGATATAACAGTGTGGGCTGGAATCTGTGTTCTTTACGAGCTTGAAGCACTTCATTCCATGCTTACCTTGGTTTTGAGATTGGTGTTAAGAAAATTGTTGCAATTTTGATGGGTTTTTATTTGTAGGTGATTGGTTGATTTTTCTCTAGAAACTCTTAAGATTCTGTTCTTCTATTGTATTTCTGATATTTTAATTATTACATCACAAGGAGTGTTTGTCTTTCTTTGATCATAGCTATTCAAGGTTCCATATGATTTACTTATCCTTTTGTTATAGTTTTCTACTAGCACTTGTGTAAACACGTTTTTTCTGTCCTTTCTGTTGTCTTCTTAATTATCCTAATTACTCTTACATTAGCAACCTTTGAGTCATCTACGAGCTGATACATCCAGTTTTCATGTTCCCTTGTGGTTTTTAAAGCCTCTCTCCTCAACTGATTATTCACTGCAGCCCTGTCTTTTAGGTCTGACACTTTGTCTTCACATTGGTTGCTTCTGTTACTCATACTTTCAATCATGTTTTTAACCTCCTGTGTTTTTGTTTGGAACTTTCTTATGGACTTCCATTCTTTTCTATGGTGGATATTCATGTTTTTCATCTCTTTCTTGAGCTCTACCATCTGTTTATTAGTTTCTTCTCTATACTCACTGATCAATTATTTTATTACTCATTGTGTGACTAATTATGTCTTTGTTAACTTTGCCAAGCATCTTATGGAACTGTTTTACCTCCACTGATACCCTTTCAGACACATTTGTTATGTAGCTTGTGGTTTCCTTCCATTCAGTGCCACCTGTACCCTGTACCAATTTGGGGGGATATGGAGGTTTTAGGAGGCATTCTGTTTCTTTGTCTTTTTATGTTTCTGGTTTTGAGTTTGTTTGCTCATATTTTGTGCATTGGTTTGTATGTTCTTTAATCTAGTACTCCATTCTTCAGGATTAAGGCACAGTATTGTTTATGATACCATCTTAGAAATCCAAGTATTAGCATAGCAAAAAAATTAATTGCTGGCAACTAGTATGTTGCCCTGTCTATGGTAGTAAATACAGTGATAACAATGGCACTGGATGTCAAGTGGATATTGACAAACCCTAGGAACCACTTATGAAAAATCTCTTTACCAAAACAAAAATGACTCTGATTTTAGTGTAAACAACTAGGACTGCCTTATATTTACCTATCTTAATTCAATGGACTTGTTTCTGCTGAAGTTGGCAACATCAGAGCTCAAACACACCACTAACATAAATGCCTTCTTCTTCAGAACGGCCATCACTGATGATTACTCTCACTTATCCTGGCCTCCCACAACAGAATATAGGCCCTGTAGTCTTTCTGGTATGAGTCTGAGCCTTCTAGAAGATACCAAAGTATTCCTATTTAGCTCTCACCAGTACTGAAGTGAAAGTCTTCTTCTTCAGTCACCTCCATCTACTGGCTGCCAATATTGTTTTCCTACGCTGTGGAGAATCCAGGGACAGGAAGTAGGATACATGCTTCCTGGG
>PVLD010034989.1:0-12179 GCA_004027595.1 Dinomys branickii | reverse complement strand
TATGTGCACGGAACATTTCTTCCATCATTGTTTTCAGCTCGTTTTTTATCTGAGAAATTATTGTGGGTATGTGGCTTATTTCTGCTTTAAGCTCTTTTATGGCCTGTTGGAGTTGTTTCATTTCGGATGCAATCGTTTCATAACTTGCAGGTATGTGATTTCCTGGTTCCCCTGTATCCTCACATTCAAAACTTGTTCTTGGTGGGGTTGAGTTTTGAGACTGCGTTTTGTTCCTCTGTTTTCCCATTTTTCGGTATCAGATTCAAAATGTGGAGCTATAAATTCCACAGACAGTTCAGCAGGCAAAGGTCTACTGCAGAGGCTGCTCCAATGGTTACTTCTCTTTGGGAGAATGTCCCTTAAGCTGTCTGCTGAGATTTCCGCTTCTACTCCCTACCCCAAGACCTGAGCGGGGCGAATAAACAGCTTGCCACCCCAGGATTCTTGCAGATAGGCCACTCAGGTGTTCCTCCCTGGGTGGAGCTCCTTCCCCCCTCACAAAACCCGTTGGGGCGTCTAAGTAGGTCTTCCCACCCGGGAGATCCCGCAGTCCTTAAAGCTGCTTTGATGTCTCTCTCTGGGCTGAGCTTCTTCCCGATTCATGAAAAACCGGTTAGAGCATGCACTTAACTCACCCTGTGATCATGCAGACAGGAGTGCCGTTCAGATGTTTTTCCCTGGATGGAGATTTTCCCTGACTCAGAAATCCCGCCAGCCGGTCGCTGTTGCTCCATTTCGCGCAGCGCTGGCTGCGGGGGTGGGGTTCTTAGCGGGATCCCGGAGCGCTGCCCGGTTTGGCGCAGTTTGTCCCAGTAGCATGTTCTCTGTCGGGTTCAGGAGCTGAAGCCGTTCTTCCCTCCGCACTCGCTCTCTTGGCTGGTCGTCTTCTTCCCGGAAGTCCTTATTTCTGTCTTCATATTGCTATATTTCATTGTTTGGGTGGTAATCCTCTGGGAGGTTCTCTCTCTGCTGCCTACCCGGTCGCCATCTTCCCGGAAGTCCGGTCTCTGCCATTTCTGAACTCAACAACGTATCCAGAGGTCTTTCCTTATTAGAACATAGCCTTTTTTATAGCTGCCTAGTATTCTTTTGTGTGGATACACCAGAGGTTCTTTAATTAGTCCCCTATTGCTAGACCTGAGTACTTTCTATTCTTACTATTAGGAATAATGGTCCGATCAGTAATGTTCTATATAAGATAATTCACATTTATATAAGTTGTATACCTGTGTGATAAATTCTCGGAAGTGATATTGCTAGGTGCAAGGGTAAATACATTAGAAATTTGATAAATAGTGCTAACTTACGTCCTTTGCATTTTATGTCACTTGATAGGCCATGATTTTTAGGTGGTAAAATGTAAAGCATATATATCTACCTTAGACATAGAATTTTTTATCAGTAAAAATGTAGCTAAAAAACTTGTTTTGAGTAGATTCATTCATTTATATGGCTCTAATGCCAGGCGTGCCGGCACACGCCTGTAATCTCAGCCCTCAGGAGACTAAGGCAGGTGGATAGTTGGGAGCTCAAGTCCAGCCTGAGCTACAACGTGAGCTCAAGGCCAGCCTGAATTGCATAGCCCGACCCTGTCTCAAAAAGACAAAAAACAAACATTTATATGGCTTTAAATGCAGAAGTTCAAAAAGTATATAGCAGAAAAAATCTCCTATTTTGTTTAATAACTACCAGTTCTTCCTTCTTCCATTCTAGTGGCAGCAAATAAATGCCGGTATTACCAGTTTCTGTGTGACTTTCAAAGACATTCTTTCTCCTCCCTTAGAGACAGATGGTAGCACCCTGTACACTTCCGTGGCCTTTTCCACTCACCGTGTGTATTGGAGATCGTCCCGTATGACGGCCCAAAGAGGATTCCTCATCATCTTCACAGCTGCACCCTAACTTAGAACGCCCCCCTCCCCTGTGGTTCTGGGGGTTGAATTCAGAGCCTTTGTACTGAGCTACATTCCCAGCCCTTTATATTTTCATTTTTTACTTTGAGACAGGGTCTCCCTAAGCCACTAGGTTGCCCAGCCTGGACTAAAACTTGCAGTCCTCCTGTCTCAGCCTCCCAGAGTGCTGGGTTTAGAAATGTGCACCACCATACCTGGTTTAGAAATCAGCTTTTTAAAAATATGCTCTCATAGAAATCAAAATATAAATCTTTTAGGAATCTATTTTTCTAAAGCCAAAGCTAGATTAAAGATGAAGTTATTTTCTCTTTTGTTAAGTAATTTCTGTCTCTTTAAAGGCAAATGAACTTGTTTTCCAACTTGGATGGTGTTAGGGCCAAGTGTAGTAGCTTTGCCCAGCTGTTCCCCTTTGGGAATGATAGTCATGCACAAGGCTAGAAGAGCAAGGGTCTCAGAGTCAACTTGAGGCAGCCACAGGCTAGCTAAACTTGGGAATGACTGTTTCTTCTGTTTCAGGAAAGGAGCCTAAATATTCTACATACCTTTATTCAAATCAGAGGCAGTACAGCATACATTAAAATCCCAGATATTCCACTCATTACTTATGTAACTTTCTGCAGGTCCCTTAACCGCACAAAGGTTTGTGTGTCTTTATCTGTAAAACAGGGATAAGAATGGTCTTTGAATCACCAGCATGGTGGTACACTCCTGTAATCCCAGCATCCTGGAAGGCTGAGACAGGAGGATGTCCAGTTTAAGCCCAGCCTGCACAATTTAGCAACTGAGCAAACCCCTGTCTGAAAAGATAACAGTGAGAAGGCTGGCACGGAGCTCTGTACAGAGGGCCACATACCACAGAAGGGGGCCTCGCCTATTATAAATACATGTAAATAATGTTCCCCGCTTTCTGATGGTCGGGATTGAACCCAGAGCCTTTGAGAAATGTCCCAAGCCCCTGCTTATGAGAAAGAAGCACAAGCTGATTATTCATAAAAGTCCTGAGCATATCTCCTGGAGGAAAATCCATCTTACTGTTCTTCATGCGTCACAGCCCTCTTTGGTGTCTCATTCCTATCTGTGCACTTCGTTCCCTTTAATTAAGGCTCTTATCTATGCAGAGAACAAAGGGAAGCTTTACTGTTAATAATCCTCTAAGACTGTTCCTATGAACTCCGGCGACTGTGCATGTTTTATTCTCCACGGATAAGGTGCATTCTAGCTGGTGACTGTTACATATTTGATTAATTCCTGATTAAGTAACATTTTGTCTATTAACTTGGCTGTGAGATTATATAGGCAGGGAGTAAGCAACACAGAAAATTAGGTATTTTCAGACCCCTAGCTACAACTTCCCAGCGAGGTGTATTTCTTCCTTGGTGATGTTAACAAGAGAAGGTAGGACAGAACTGGAGATGACCTCTAACCATCAGTACTGTAGTTAGCATAAGCCATATTCTTTCCTAGAGTGCTTAAACTTCTTTGCCTGGTGCTACATTAGGAAATAGGAATACATCTTTATCCAGGAAAGACTAAATTTGCTGTGCTTATATTTTTTTTTTCGTGAATGCTATTTTTATCGACTATCTTTTTATATATTCTCTTCAAATTGAGAAGTTTTTTAAGTAACTGTGTCTGAAATATTTTTATTCTCATTCTGTCCATACGATAGTAAGTTTCACAGTGGCCCCTCCATAAACATGTTTGAAAACATGTTTTGAGTGCTCAGTGAGCCTCACAGCTACTTCCAAGTTTTTCTTCTCCTAACCTGGAAATACAGGCCAGACATATTCATGGGGTAATGTTTATTTCTCCTCTCTTTAATTAGCATGCTCGGAACTTACTCTGATGAATTTGGAAACTTAGATTTTGAGCGATCCCAGCACGGTTCTGGAATGAGCAACAGGTCATCAGCAAAAAGATTTATTTCTGCTCTCAACAGTATTGCTGAAAGAACGTACAATAACTTATTTCAATTTCGTCAACTTCGGCAGATTGCCAAAGAGCTAAATATTCAGGTATAATACCTTATATATTTAACAGATCTTCTTTGGTAATAATTTCAAGAATTTTTATAAATGTGGCCAGGCACAGTGGCACATGCCTATAATCCCAGCACTCAGGAAGCTCAGACAGGAAGATTGCTATGAGTTCGAGGCCAGCCTGGGCTACAAAGTGAGTTCAAGGCCAGCCTGCACTGGGTAGTGAAACTGTCTCAAAGAGACCAAAAAAAAAAAAAAAAAAAAAACTTTATAAATTATACTAGAACAAAAACAATTTTCTATTTACTTGGGATTCATACTTACCTCCTCTCAAAGACCTCAGCATCTGGACATCTAGAAGGAAGTACTATAGCAGCTGGGTGTGGTAGCATGTGCCTGTAATCCCAGCACTTGGGAGGCTGAGGCAGGAGCATCCTTGCGAGTTCCAGGCCAGCCTGCACTTGATCTTACCCAAAAGGTGGAGAAGCGATCAAGGCCAGCCTGAACTGCATAGTGAGACCCTGTCTCAAAAAGACGAAAAAAACCCCACCAAACAAAACAAGGAAATATTATAGCAAGACTCAGCCTCCATGCTTTCCTGACAGTCCCTGGGAACGAGTCATACTAACATCTTGAGCCTCAGTTCCTTGTCCATTAATAGATGTGATTCCACATGCTCTTCCTTCTTCAGGGTTTTAGCAAGAATTGGTACAATAGCACGTAAACACGTAAAACAGTGTATATGGAAAAATCGCTTGATTTCCAAAGCTAGTGTCATTTTTGTTTTTAAACTAAGCTACAACAAATACAAAATTCTCTGTGTACTGGCGTTTTTATTTGGGCATTATTAAATCCAAAGCTCACACTCAGGCAGTTTGCTCTGTGAGAAGTACAAATAATCACACTTGGCTGTGACAGCTGACAGCTGTGTATTACTGTCCAGTAACATTAAAAGTCTTACTTTGGCATCTTAGTTACAGGGCTAACTCTCTTCATGTTTTCTTCTAGGTTGCTGATTTTGAAAACTTCATTGGTTCACTAAATGACCAGGGATACCTCTTAAAAAAAGGCCCAAACCTTTACCAGCTTCAGACTATGTAAAAGGACCTTATCATGTTAGGACCTCCTGGATTTACTGTCATCTTAAAGCATCTCAATAGTGAACACTATGCCAAAAAAAGTTCCTTGAAAAATGTTCCACAAGTACTGAAATAGGAAAAAGTGTTAAGATTTGGTCAACTAATTTAAAAATTAAAATGTTTTATGTTGTTAATGTTTTTTAACTTCTCCCAAAAGCTAAAAATATCTTACATTATTTTATCTAAATGATATAAACCATTTATAGTTACAGTTTTGACCTACCCTATTTGTATGACTTTCATAGTTCTGCATACCACCTGCCATCCGGGTAAGTATTCAGGTCACATGTACACAAATGAGTATGTCTGTGTTCCAGTAAAACTTTCAACATGAAAATCTGAATTTCTTAAAATTTTCACAAGAGTGTATAATGTTTGTATTTGTTTAACCATGCAGTCATTATGGGCAGTAGGTCTAATTTGGCCCCTGGTCTACAGTTTGGAAACAACAGAAACTGACTCAGTGGGAAGAGGAGTTTTTGGTGGAATTCTGGTTAGCTGACAGGAACAGTCATAACACCATGCTTTAGAACCACCATGCTTTAGAATGGGGTACGGAGGCAGCTAGTAACGCCCTCCTGCCACACAGCACCCCAGAGGAAGTGCTCCTGCCTTGGTGCCACTACCAGTGCCAGTTCTGTGCCAGGAACCACGGAAAGCCACCACAAAGAAGCCCCACCCACGCAAAGAATGAAGAAGGACTCTGTTTTGGCCTCTTGAAGTGCTGAGCTCAAGTGGAAGTCCTGTCCAGGAACATCTGAAAGAGGCCAAGTTCTGTGCCCCTTTGCAGGGTTGCCAGCAGTGTCCCAGTTCTGCTTCGGGAAGGCAGGGCAGGGAAGCCAGGAGTGCCCGTGCTTTCTGAAAGGGTTCAAGAGAACTGGGCTCCCGCCAAGCTATCATGGAGCCTGCACTTGGCATGTAAGAGAGATGCGTCATTTGGGTGTGTAAGCCACACCATTCAGGCAGTATGGACCCTTGTTGGGAAATGTGTAATGGGAAAAACTGGCAGTCAAGTCCACTGAATATTCAATCAAAATAAAAGTATTGGCCTTTTATTGAATATTTAATCAGTAGAAAGGCCAAGACTAATATAAGTGCCAGAGAACACTGTATATATTAAAACCTAATTCTAAAGGTAGATGATAATACAAATATGCCTTTTTATGTTTATTTTTTTAAATGCTAGGGTAGGGTTAAAAGTATTTAAAGTTGATGAGTTTATTAACAAAATTAGCATATTTTACAAATCAGTACTTAGATAATACCAACCAAATAACAGTTGTAGACATGAAAGAGGAAATACACGAAGAATTCATCATTGTTCAAAGAGGAAATAAGGATCTTTCGGACCTTTGAAAGTTCAGAGGTTGAGCTGGGGATACAGCTCAGTGGTGCAAGTGCCTGCCTGGCGAGCGCAAGGTTCTGAGTTAAATGTGTGGTACCAAAAAATAAAGTTCAAAGGTTAAGGCCACTATATAATGTTTTGGGGGGAAAAGCCTAATTAGAAGAAATTGCTGTATGTTTTCTTAGATTGTGTATTTGTCTGCTTTGTTAGCCACTGGGGACCATTAACAACCCTCCAGCCACCGACCCCAACCTTTATGTTGTGCTTCCTGCCCAAGGAAGGGCCTCCTCCCTTGCCAGCTTCCCCCCACTCCTCAGATACAGGCTGCGGCCTAGGCTCCTCATTCCTTCTGTCCACGCCTCCTTGCCAGGACTATCCCAAAATCAATGTTTGTATGAGAATTATATATGGCTGCCTATGACTGCTGAAAAATAAAATTATCCTTTTTACATTGCTAGTAAAAAAAATTTTCTCAGGTTTTCTTTCAATATGAGTATTTCAGGAGCTGGGTGTGGTGGTGCGCACCTGTAATCCAAGCACTCAGGAGGCTGAAGCAGGATACATGCAAGCTCAAGACCAGCCTGGGCTACAAAGTGAGCTCAAGGCCAGCCTGAACGGCATGGTGAGACCCTGACTCAAAAAGACCAAAGCAAAAATACTTAAGTATGTGCATACATAAGAAGTTCAATATAGACTTTACAAGATGCCCGCACCTATAATTATATGCAATTTTCGCCTTTAGGCTGGACCTTAAGGAGGGTGTTGCAGACTGGGCTGCAGGCGGTGAGGGAGAGGAGGCCGGAACCGTTGCTATTCAGTCTGGTTTGATGAGGGCTGAAGCTGTAGCTGAAGTAGAGTGCTTGGTGCTTCTGCGAAGTGGTTCCATACCCAGGGAGTTGTAGTATTAGTTTGTGAACAACATGTGTTAATAATGCGTGTATAATAATAATGAACTGATTCGTGTCTGTTTAGAATACCCAAGTTTCCTACCCTTCCGCGTGTTTCCTTACCCAGAATCCTGAAGGTAACCTGCACCCCAAATTGGCGGGAGGACTGACTCAATGACGCGCTAGGACGGGCTGTGCCTGCGAAGTGTGCGCTCGTCTCAGGTAAACAGTTCGCGCTACTACTGACCTCCTCTGTCATTTTTAACGTTCTTCATGTAATGCCCGAAGAGTGAGAGGAGCAGAGCACTAGCCCCCCTCACATACTTGACTCTTTAAACCTGGCCCAGGGTCCCCGGCACACCTGGTCGCAGGAGGGTGCTGGCAACTGGCCTCGAGGGATCAGGCCGGGGTGGCGGCCTCCTGCCCCCTCGCCCCATTTGCCGCAGCCTCCGGGCGGGCAGGCTCGCCCTGTCCCTGACCCTTCCTGACCTCCGGATTGTGCTCCCGCCGCAGGCGCTCGGAGCAGAGCCTCGCGCTGCCGCCGGGGGGCGCCGCCGAACCGACAGTGTGGCGTCGCAAAAGCGTCGCGAAGGCGGCTCTCCTTGGCGGCCCGGGCACCTGTATAAGCGGAGCGTGCGGGGACGCGCAGGCGGCATGGCGGCCGCGGCGGCCGTGTTCCGTCGGGGCTGCGGGTGGTGCCTTCGCAAGTGGCCGGCCGGTGCCCGGCGCTGCTGAGCCCGCGCTGCCTGCGTGCCGGGCGCCATGCTGGCCTGGCGGGTGGCGCGCGGCCCGTGGGGGGCCCTGCGCGGAGCGGCGGGGGCGCGGCCGGGGCGGGCGCGCGCGCTCGGAGCCCTGCCGCCCGGGCCCCGCCGCCCCGGCTGCCCCGCGTGGCTGCGGCCCGCCGCTCTCGGCCTGCGCCTGCCGGGGCCCGGCCCGCGGCGCCACGGCTCGGGCGCGGGCAAGGCGGCTCCGGGGCCCGCGGCGGAGGCCCGGGGCGGCCGATGGGGCCCGGCGAGCCCCGCCAGCGCGGTAAGTACGGAGGGCGCCGTTAGGCAGGCGGGCCCCTCCCGGGCGCCCGGGTCCGGCGCGGTGGACGTCGGAGCCCGCTCCCGCGCCTTCCCTCTGCGCGCCGCGGCGGTAACGCAGCCCCGGCTCGCCTTATTAAATCTGTCCAAGTTTCCGAAGCGAATCCCTGCTTGTAGGCGCAGAGAAGGGGCTGGGTGCCTGTGTTCGCCCGCGCGGGTTTGGTTCCCCGTGCTCTGACCTGCGGTGAGCTTATACCTGAGGACGAAGGACAGTTACGTAGTTTAGGTGGTAAGCGACCCTTCAGCGTCCAATTATAGAGAAAAAATAAGCCACTCTTGCTTAACGGAAGTGGTGTATTCGCCACGTACCTGTTGAAACCCTTCCACGGCCGAAGCCCCCGGCGTGTCCGTTCCCGGGCAGCCTTTGATGTCATGGTAGAAGACCAAGCAATTGTTACATCTTCAATTGTTAGGTTTGCGGCGGGTCGGTCCCGCTCGCCGCAGGCGTACAGCATGGGTTGAGGGGGCCTCGTAGCTAAAGCATGTTGGGGTTTGGTTGCGGGGTGCTTTGAAGTTGCCTCATTCTGGCCGAAGTCCTTCCCGGAGCCGCAGGAGTTGGTCGAGTATGCCACAGGTTATCTGGTTGGGTAATCTGGCTTAGCTCTCCTAACGTTAACTTTGAAACTTTTACAACTTTAATCAGTAAAAATGAATGAGATACTTAAACAGAAATGTTTTAAACAGAAATGTTTTACGGAGCTCAAGAGAACTGTCAACTGTTCAACGACGCTCTGTTCCATTTATTTAGCTGTAACAATGTGGCTGTTCCCAACCTTGGTTTGAATTTTGGCTCCATAGATAGCACTGAGATGAACTCTGGGGCTCTTCGGTCTGATCTTTTGCTTTGTTATCTCTGCTTTTCCCTTCCCCTGCCCCTACTGTGAGTTGCCCATGACACTGGGTCAATACTGTGCTTGACTTTCTTTGTACTACTGTGTAGTCAGCAGACTTAACTCTACCCCACTGCCCCGACTCTGAAACACTCTGAACTTGTGAGCTTGAATTGGAAATATGTTCTGAGAACGTTTTCCTGTGATTATATGTAGTGGCTCAATTTTCAGAAAAAGATCCACGGTCGAGGTTTGCGTTGCTTCTTTGGAAGGGAGAGCCTGAAGTCCTCTAGTTGCATAACGTAGGAGACTGTGCCTGCCGCGTCCAGCAGCAGCCATCTGAACTCCGGTGCCATCTTTCTGGGTTCTGTTGATAAACACAAGCGTGGTATTTTTAGAGAATGCTTTTTCTTACAAGATGCCTCATGGAATTTTAAAAGATGTCTTTAGAAATGAACTCTGCCACATCTTTTCCAAAAAGGTTACTAGTTTAAGGTTCAGGCAAGTCGGTTACTAATTTAAAAAGAGGTTAAGCCGGGCATGGTGGTGCACGCCTGTAATCCCAGCACTGGGAGGCGGAGGCAAGAGAATCCCTGTGAGTTCGAGGCCAGCCTAGGCTACAGTCAGTCCAAGGGCAGCCTGGACTGCAGAGTGAAACTCTTGTCTCAAAAAGACCAAAAAAAGGGGTTAAGTAGGGTTAATTCTTTGAAGAGAAAATCCCATGGGGTGGAATTGGCCATGTTAAAAAATAAAAATCCAAGTTTAGGGGAGAGACTTTTACTTGCTGCTGTCTCTGTAGGTGCAGTGCAGGCTGTAGCTGCTAAAGTTGAAAACACCTTGTCCGAATCAGATGTGGCTCCTCAGCCTCCGCCAGCCCTTCCGTGAGTCCCAACCTTTAGCTTGGCTCAGATGACATTTGAAGGAATCAGAGTCCTGTATGGCAACTGTGGAAGTCCGGTTTCTAGTTGGCTGTCTTGACGTTTCCATGGCTGTTTTGAGCAGACATACTCAATTTAGCTTTGTTTTCAAATACAGAAGTTTCTATTCCCATGTTCGTTTTCTTCCAGTAATTCTCCGACTTAGCTGTGAGGTTGTAGGATGCAGTCAGTTTCCCTTCTCACCCTTACCTTCACGGACTCTGTATGGCACTGAGTACCCTTCGATGGGTACAGTCAAGGGAGAGAAGTTGTTGGCAGTGTTTCAAGCCAAGGGGAGGTTGGTAATTCGGCGCTTTCTTTTCTGACATTTTCTAGGTTTCCGTCTACTTAGAAGATCATTCAGAAGTTTCATTTGTTTGTGTGTGTTTTGAGATAGGCACTCACTATGCAGTTCACACTGACCTTGATCTCACCATGTAGTTCAAACTGGGCTCAAACTTGCAAGGAGCCTCCTCCCTCAGCCTCCCAAGTGCTGGGATTACAGACACGTGCCACCATGCCCAGAAAAAGTTTCGTTTTTAAGAGACTGTTGAAAGTGCTGAATTTTATTTTATTTTTTTATTTTTATTTTTTGGGGGGTGGTGCTGGGGCTCAAACTCACAACCTTGCGCTTCCCCGGCAGGCGCTTATTGCACTGAGCTACATCCCCAGCCCGAAAATGTGAATTTTAATGAAGTCTGTACTAAAGGCTTAATACACACTTAACGGTGTTTCATTTAAATTTTGTTGTCTTTGTATTTCAGTATGAAAATCCATGGACAATTCCAAATATGTTGTCAATGACAAGGATTGGCTTGGCCCCAGTTTTGGGCTATTTGATTATTGAAGAAGATTTTAATGTTGCACTAGGAGTTTTTGCTTTAGCTGGACTCACTGATTTGGTAAGTTGTAAGTGCATTCTTGTTTTTATTCCTTCCAAATCACAGGGTCTGTGCTATGCCCTGTGATAAACAGCCTTAGCTCTTCTTTGGGAAGAAATGCTCAGGATGAGCTCAATGTGGTCTTTGCTGTGAGGATTTATCTTCAGCAGCCTGTGTGTAGGACTGTTCTTCATGTGATCTAAGGGAGGAAGTGAGAGTTGTTCAGACGCACAGGAGGGGATGATTTTTTACTCTTGGTTTTTAACTTCATGAAAGAAACACCCTTAGAAATTCCCAACACCGGCATGCTTACTTCAGAGATAAAAATAATGGAGAGAAGCTGTGAGACTGTTTTTCTGCTTGAGGCGGTAAAAATACTGCCGTCTGCGAGGAGCTGGTTTCCCGCTGTGGGGGAGGGGAAGGCTATTTTCGAGTTGAGGAAATGATTTTGTAGCAGAGAGCGACATCACTTTTGTGGACTGGCCTGCTGTCACCATGTGTGACGTTACTTCTACTTACCACCTGCTTGCTTTCTAAAAGGGTTTGAAATGGCTGATGAAAGTACAGGCCTTACACGAACAGTTGAGTGGTAGGGAAAAGAGAGAGGAAACATCTCAAATCAGGGCAAGGTTGGGCTGTGGAGAGACGTTCAGTATCTTGCTCTGGGCTGAGATCATGTGAGCAGCTGGGTCAGCAGTAATAATTTGGTGCCTCTTCAATCCAGTGTATGTGTGAAAAGCTTTGCTCCATACTTGTGTAGTGAAAACAGAGAGAAACTGATTTCCTGGAAATAAGAGTGGCACCACCGCATTTTCTGTAATGCCAGCTCCTGGTTTTGAGGTTTGTAGAAAGAAAATTCTGCACACCCAGTAGCAGTAGCTTTGGTGAGCAGTGGAGGGCTGGCTGAAGGTTTTCAAGGGGAAAGGAGAGCGCTTGCTGTATTTTACGGCCTCTCCAAATGTGCAGCAGGTATAGCCCTCAGGTGAGCCCTTGCTTTTCTCCAGAGGGTGCCACCATCTCCCCAGGCTCGTGATCCCGTTCCCTTTCTTCTGTGCTGCTTGTATTTCTGAAGCCTGAAGATTTCCGCTGAATGTTAGTGTGGTCTCCAAGCAGTAGGGGGCCGTTACGCCAATAGTAAAATATCCCTACAGCCAAACTTTTTTAGCTACTGAGTTCACTTTTTTTTTTTTTTTTTTTTTTTTT
>PVLD010034988.1:0-12177 GCA_004027595.1 Dinomys branickii | reverse complement strand
GCATGTCTGTATATGGGTCCATACATCTACAATTCGAAGATATCAATGGATAAAGCAACAACTACTGTTGAGACCATATCACCTTGTCTATAGATTAGTTGTGATTGTACTATTTTCTATGATAATGGGTGTCTGTTTGTCAATATGTTTTTGTACTTTTATGTTTCTAAAATAAAAAAAATAAATAAATAAAATAAAAAGCATTTGGAAGTCATCTCTCCTCTCCTTGTCTTCAGCTCTTTTACCTGTAATTCCATTTTTCTCTGTTTTGTCTTCCTTCATTGCTTTAGGGCATTATGGATCAGGGTACACACATATAAGCAGCACCCCTCAAAGTGAAGACCCTTTCAGGTTTTTGCAAAAGTGATACATGGTCCACAGGAGTAGGGAGAAATGCATGCTATTTCTGGGCTGCTCTGTGCGAACTGGATGGTGCAGTTGTAGGTGGCTTTGAAGTGGACTGGGCATGCCCAGGACCCAAGCTGGAAGTGGGGTTTATCTGTTTTTCACTGGATGAAGACCCTCGGGGGCCCTATCCTATCCTGTTCTCACCAGGGGCCATACAGTATGCTAGACTGTCTCTGCTGGCATAGGCTCCACACACTGAGACCAAGTTCAAGCACAAGGAAAGGGCTGTGCTTCCAAAGAGAAAGTGGAAATGTTTTGTGTGCATGCGCAGGAACCCTGCAGACGCCTAGGCTGTCTGTGCCCAGGATAACCTGGGAAGGTAGTGTGGTGGGGAGGGCTTGCTCCCAATATTGACCAAGGGGTAAAATTTCTACAGGAAAGCAAGAGAATGGAGGAACAACCCTCAAGAAAGGACATATAGGTGGACTGATAGAACGGAGCTGAATCACGCAAAGTAAATTGAGAGAAAGGAGATGTAGGACGAACATCTGTGTGTCCCCTGCTGAAGTTCAGTTAGGAGCACTGAGCACTGTGTGTATTGCTGAGATCTCACAGTAATCCTATGAGCAAGAATTTTCCATACAAGGACCTCAATCTCAGAGTGACAAACCTTTGGCTGGAGGTCCCTGGGGCAGGCACTTGAGCCTTGAGTGTCTGACTTCAAGGCCACACACTTTTCTCCCACTTCCCTGGCCCGCTTTGGACCAGGCATTGTTTGCTTTCACCTTCCCCTGGAGAGAAGTCTGGAGCACTGTGGTTTCCACAGGGCCAGTTGAATTTCTGTCAGTGTGGAATATTCTCTTGAAGACATCCCAGACCTCAGACAGCCTACAGTCCACCGTGCATTCTCCAATTATGCCAGTCTCTCTCTCTCTCTCTCTCTCTCTCTCTCTCTCTCTCTCTCATAAATTCCCCCTAGTGAAATGGGACTGTGTTTTCTTTGTTTGGATCTAAATCCTGCTGCTCTATTGATTACTATAATTCAGCCCTAATTGGACTTCTGCAAAGCACACGCACAGATGACAGCAAGCCTCTGGGCGGCACAGCATCCATTATTAATATGATGGTGCTGGCCTTTACCCTGCTCTCTTCCTTCACCTCGGGGAGTACTGGAAAACAGACCTGCCAAGTCATGTGCCTTCCTTATGAATTTATCTCTTCAAAATATTGGTTTCCCCTTCAAGGCAAAGAGAAGTGCAAACTGCACAAGCAGCAAATATTTCTTTAGTTGCCTCTCTGCTGGCCCAGGGAAGGGTCCATGAAGCAACTCTTTCTAGGTTGGGAAGGATGCTTAGGTTCCCTCAGAACTAAAGGACTGAACTTTGTAAGTGACAGTGAGGCAGGGAGCCTCAGGAACTGGCCAAGATTTCCAGGAGCTGGTGGGACAGAAAGTCAGAATTTATATCTGGGCACCAAGAAGAAGAGTCACATTGGGCCAACTGCTCGAAGCAACCAGGCCACGCCAGAAACTAGAGCCATGTTCTCTGGACTCAGACAGGGCAGATTCTCAATTTCAGGATAGGTGTGGATACCTCACTACCCAATAAGAGCTTGGAGACCAGTGAAGACTTTCACAGTCCAGTAAGGGTTGAAAATGTCAGTGCAGGTGTCTGCTGACCACTGTTAGCAGCACATTCGGGCAGCAGGTCTGGGTAGTGGACTCTGGGTGAACCCTGGGCCCTTTAATGTGGAATTGAGCATTTATAGAATTTCAGAGTTGAGATGAGCTGTGCAAGGCTCATGCTCAGTGAGTGCATTTATAAATGGGCAAAGAAAAGCCCAAACAAGGAAAGGTGGCTGCCCAGGGTCACTCTTTTAAGCATGCTGCCCTACCCAAGTGGAGAGAGGCAGGGGGCGCCATGGATCTGGATGAATGGCTCCAACTCAGAGGGCTGAGTTTGGATAAATTCCAGCACCTGCCTTAGAGGTTGGTTGTCTTAAAACCAAGACACTTACTCTCTTAACAGTGATAGGCAGAGAAAGAAATCTGAGATTCTATGCTGTAGCTACTAGCTATCTTGCTACTGGTCACTCAGTCATTCAACAGTGTTTTATTACTAGGGTACTCTGGCCAGCTTTGGGGATATAACTGAGCTTAAGACAAAATGCCTACCCTCAAGCAGCTGACAAGAGAGTACAGAAGACAAGCACTAAAGAGGTCAGCAGAGAGACAGATCTTTCTCAGATGCGAAGGGGTGGAGATATGAAGGGTATGGGGAGAGAAAGGAGGGAAAGAATGACAGAAATAATTAAGATGTGTTATGTGCATGTACCAACTCCACACAAGGAGTGTAAACACTCTGTATTGAAAGCGTGTACTAATTAAAAAAAAATAAAAAGTAAAACCTACAACAGCAAAAATTTAAAAAGGAAAAAAGTGAACACATGGCAAAGGGCTTCAGATAGCCTAAGGGCTGGAAAATAGTGACAGAGGATGAGGGGTGAGAGAAGGGGCAAGACTCCATCCTTATCTCATGTTTTTGTTTGTCAAGAACAGGAACATTTCCATTCCCAGAGGTGCCAACAAGGCAGGAAGGGGCCCATTGCAGAGCTAGCAGGTGGCCTCCATTCTGCAGTTTGCTCTGTGGGAAGGATGGAGTAAGCGACCAGATTGCCCTACAGAATTTATCGCTAAGCAGCCAGCCACAGGAGTCTCTCTCCCTCATCTTCTCACCTGCTTGGCACATCCCAGACTTTCTCTTGCAGTGGAGAGAAGTAAGCCTTGGGAACAAGGGCCAGATGCTTCTGCCTGTCATTGGTGCTCAGAGGTACCTGAGGGGTGAAGATGAGAGGGGAAGAAGAAGACAGCGGCACTGGTGCAAAGAAAGACGGGGTACTGAGACTCTTGTCTTCCTGGCTCTGCCAAACACTGAAAATAGCTGTCCTCGGGGGTCCTACCAGGAAGCCAACCACGAACTGCTGCATGCTTCCTGCCACAGGCACCCTCATCCACTGCCCTCTGTGCCTGTTCCCCTGTGAGGAGATAGGAGGACCATCTTCTCTGTTCACCCTATGGGGCCCTGGCTGCCTCGGCAGCTCATTCTCTCTGTGCCTGTCTCTTCACTGTTTCCACTCCTTGAGGAATGGATACTTGTCAGGGTCTAGGATCAAAACCACCAAGTGAGTTCTAAGCTCAGGGCAAAACGGGGAGGTAAATGGAGAAAAAGAGGTACCAAGATATATCAGGTATAGGTGCAAATTCCCTGTGATGAATGCGATCCATATGTACATCTAAACTGTACCAATAAACTTAGTAATAAATTTCTTCTTTAAAAGTGGAGGCAGGCGGTGCTTGGGTGTCTATCCTGGGGAGCATGGGTGGTGCCGAGCGCTAAAGCCCACTAACCCTTGTCTGTCTCTTCTTTGTGCCTGTACCTGTCTGGGCATCAACTTCCCTATTTGCACTGTGCTCCTGCCCATCACAGAGACACAAGTCTTAATCATCTGTTAATAAGATGAGCATCTGCTCGGCTCTAGTTCTGTTTCTGTTTGGGAGAGCGAGAAAGCAGCATGAGGGAGAGCAGGGGGAGCAGTTAGGGGCTGTCTACAGATGTCAGCACACCTGAAGCAAACAGCCTCCCTCCCCTGGTGCCACCAACCAGCTGCTCCTTCCTGGCTTCTCCATCAGCCACTTGTTCCTCGGTGGCAGACAACTCCGCCTGCTTTTGTCAAATCTGAATCAGTCCCCAAGACCTATCTATCCTGCATCCTCACCCTCTTACTGTCATTGGAGGTTGGGGATCAACTGGCCATGTGCCCAGGCAATGGAGCTAGAGCCATCTTTCCTTGATTCATATTCTGGTCAGTACCAGCTGGCTGAGTATGCTTGGGTAGGTTTTATGAGCCTCCTTGTGCCTCAGCTTACCTATCTGGAAAATAAGCTAATCCTCACATCACCAAGTGTGATGAAGATTGATAATGGTGGGCAAAGCCTGCAGGACAGTGCTTGGCAGGTGTGTGTGCTGCACATGTGTTAGCTGGCACTGTCAGGTGACACCCTGTCTTCCTCCGGTCTTGTTGCCCCTAAGCTGCTCTTCCTCCTCCCCCTTTTCTTCCTACTCTTCTTCTCTTCCTTCTCCTTCTCCTTTCGCTCCCTCTCCTCCTTGTTCTTCTGATTTGCAGTAGGTTCTCACTAAGCCACTAAGTTGCCCGGGCTGAGTTGAAACTTGCAGTCTTCAAGCTTCAGCCTCCCAGAGAGCTGGGATTATAGGCGCGGCCCACCAAGCCCAGCCCCTCCTCTTATTGCACCAGTCTTCCAGCTGATCACCCGCCCGCGTCACACCTCTCCGCTTCTTCTGCCTCACCTTCCCCACTGCCTCTGGAGACTTCATCTCCCTGTTATTCGAGACCCTTTGCTTCAGGGAGAAACCCAAACTCGCTTCTTGGTTCTCCTCAGCTTTAACATCGCCTGCAGCCCTGCAGGTTCTGGGGTCCTGGGAAAAACGGGTGGCCCACATTTTGCTTCAGCACCATCTGCGGATTGAGTAGGCATCATAACTCTCGACTGTTATAAATAGATGCTAGTCTGATGAATAAAATCAACCATCATTTAATTATTACTAAACAGAATCTATGGGGTTTGGTAGCCCAAACCAGATACATTTCGATATTGGAAAGGGATTTTTATACCTCAGCAATTTGCAAACCTCATGTGACCAACAGCTTATTCTTTTCAAAATGCTTTAAACTTCTACAGCCAGAATTTTCTCATGCTCTTTCCTCTCAGAGCACTCTGACCTTGGCTGCAGTTGAATGGCTAAGTGCCTTCAAAGCTAAGCTGGATGTCACCTCCCTGAAGCCCGTTCTCATTCCCAACTGGATATTATGTTAGATTATGAACAATGCCACATGGGAAGGACAGTTCCTCCCAATGATTAAACACCATTTGAAGTCAGTTTGTGTCAATTCAAAACTCAGCTCTAATACTCACCAGTTCTGTGACCTTGAGGCAGTTACTTCACCTTTCTATATCTGTTTTCTCATCTGTATGACAGATGGAGCAACAATACTTAAATTGCTGGATTTATCTGTTTTAGGTTTATTGAGATAAACAGATAACAAGAATTGTATATATTGAAGTTATACTTGAGTGATATGCATGAATCCATTGTGCAGTACTCACCACATTTGTCTTAAATAAAAGACTCATCACTTAACAGAGTGATCTCCTGGGGGATTGATAAAGACACTGCTCATTAACAAGTTTGTATTTCATGTGCACAATACAATATTGTTGACCTTATTCACATTGCTGTGCATGAGGCCTCCAGAACTTAATCATTATTGCCTAGATGAAATTTTGTACATTTTCATCAACATCTCTCAGTTTCCCCACCCATCCTCCTAATCCCCACTACTGTTCTACTCCCTGATTCTGAGCTTGACACTTTTAGATTCTACACATAAATGAGATTATGTGATAGTTACCTTTCTGTGCCTGAGTTATTTCACTTAACATATAAAGTCTTCTGAGTTCATCCATGTTGTTGCAGATGGCAGGATTTTCTTCTTTTACCAAGACTGCGTAATTCCTCTGTGTGCATGTGTGTCTGTGTGTGTGTCTGTTTGTTTTCATTTGTCAGTTGGTAGACATTTAGATTGTTTTCATGCACTAGCTTTTGTAAGTAATACTTTAATGCACACAAAATTGTGTATATCTCTTCAACATATTTATTTTATTTCTCCTAAATAGAAAACCCAGCAGTGAGATTGATGAATCATAGGCAGTTCTATTTTATGGTTTTGAGGAATTTCAATACTGATTTTCTTTTTTTTTATTTTATAGAGAAAAAATAATAACAAAATAACAAAAAAGACAAAAACAAAGTAACACAAAACAATAAAAATGATACAGAATTTCAAAACAAGATGATAGGAATTAACAATGGTTGTTATATTACATATTATTATCTTTAAAGAAGTTGCTCAGGTGACCAGATGTAAGAGCTCAAGATTGATGAAACAAAGTGAATAAAAACTAATAAAAAATTAGAAATGATACAGAACTTCACTAAACAAGATAGTAGGAAGTAAATGATGGTTGTTACACTGCATATTTTTATCATCAAATTAGTTGTTAAGATTACCAGATATAACATGCAAAATTGGTCAAAAAGATTTAAGCATTGACCTTTCCTTTCAATAAAACAGGAGGCATCAACAGTACAATTATCCCAGCTAAACATGTACATACATATACATATATATTTTTCCCCTTCCTTCTTTCTTTCTTTTCTCCTTTCCCTCATCCCAGTTGTTCCTTCCCTTTAAGCAATTACTTTCCTTTTCATAACATATATTGTAACTTCCTGGTTTTATTTACTCTTTAAAGTTCTTACACTAGGGTGACAATATGATGTTTACACATGCAGATCTGGTTTATTTTATTTATGAATATGGCCTCTAGTCACATCTATTTACCTATAAAGGCTTCTAGTTTATCTTTTTTATAGCTGAGTAATAGTCCATTGTATAAAGATACTACATCTTTTTTATACATTCCTCAGTTGACGGATATTTGTATTGTTTCCAAGATTTAGCTATGACAAACTGTGCTACTATAAACATTGGTGCGTATATATTGCTGTGGTATGACGTTTTCAGTTTTTCTGAAAAAATACCCAGAAGAGGAAAAGCTGGGTTGAGTGGGATCTCTAATCCTAGTTTTGTGAGGAATCACCACACTGATTTTCACAGTGGTTTCACCAGTCTACACTCCCACCAACAGTGGAGTAGAGTTCCTTTCAATCCACAGACCTTCCAGCATTTGTTATTGGTTGATTTCTTGATGATAGCCATTCTTTCTGGGTGAGATGAAATCTCAGTGTTATTTTAATTTGCATTACTTGAATGACCAAGGATGTTGAACATTTTTTTCATGTATTTATTGGCCCTTTGTATTTCTTTATCTGAGAACTGTATATTCATCTTAGATGTGTATTTTTAGATTTTGAAGTTTTGAGGCCTGATTTTAAAAAATTCTTTATATGTTCTAGATAGAAGTACTTTGTGTGATGGACAGTTGGCTAAATTTTTTCCCAATTCATGGGTTTTCTTTTAACCTTGTTAATGATTTCTCTTGATGTGCAAAAGTTTTCAATAAGATGAGGTCTCAGTTGTTGATTCTTTGACGTATTTCCTGTGCAGTTTGGGTTTTGTTCCTGAACTTACTGCCTACCTCTGTCTTCAAGATTTCTACCTACTTTCTCTTCCAGTAGATTTGGTGTTTCTGTTTTAATATTTAGATCTTTGGTCCATTTTTTACTAGAGTTTAATGCATAGTGATAGAACTGTGTCTAGTTTTAGTCTTTGGCATGTGGAAAGCCAGTTTTTCTAGCATTATTTATTAAAGAGGCTATCTTTCTCCCAGTGAACATGTTTGTGGCCCCTTTGTTAAAGATAAGGTGGCTGAGTGTGTTTGTAGTTGTGTCTGCATCTTTTAATCTGTTCCATTGATCTTCAGGTCTGTTTTATTGCCAGTATCATGCTGATTTTATTACAGTAGCTTTGTAGTATAATTTTAAGTCGGGGATATTGATGCCTCCCACCTTTCCTTTGTTGCACAGGATTGCTTTTGCTATTCTAGGTCTCTTACTGTTCCAGTTGAATTTTAGGAATGTTTTCTCTAGATCTGTGAGGTATGCTAATGATATTTTAATTGAGATTGCACTGAATCTGTATAACAATTTTGGGAGTACGGGCCAAACAAATTTTCTTTTTTGTTTCTCTGGTTTGGTATCAGGGTAATACTTGCCTCTAAGAATGTGCTAGGGAGAATTCCTTCCCTTTCCATTTTATTAAAGAGTTTGACAAGAATTGTCACTAAAACTTCTCTAAATTTCTTGTAGAATTCAGCTGTGAATCTATCAAGACCTGGGCTGTTTTGTTGCTTTTTTTTTTTTATTACATTGTCAATTTTGTTGTCTGATACTGAGTTACTCAGATTTTTTATATCTTCTTGATTCAGCTTTAGTAATTCATATATATCTGGACATCTGTCCATTTTCTCTGTTTGTATAGTGATTTCAGCCTTTTCATTCCTTATTGCATGAATTTGAATTTTTCCTTTCCTCTTTTGGATAAGATTGGCTAGGGGTTTATCAATTTTATTTATTTTTTCAAAGAATTAACTCCTGAATTTATCAATGTTTTGTTTTGTTTTCTTAGTCTTCATTGTATTAATTTCTGCTTTGATTTTTATAATATCTTCCCTTCTTTGTACTTTGGGCTTGATTTGCTTTTGTTTTCCTAGAAGTCTGAGGTACAACGTAAAATGGTTTACTTGTGTTCATTCTATTTTTCTTATGTGGGAATTCACCACTATAGATTTCCCTCTGATGACTGCTTTCATTGTGTCCCACAGGTTCTGGTAAGTTGTATCTGCATTTTTAAATTGTAAAAATTAAAATATCTTTAATTTTATCTGTGACTCATCGGTTGTTCAGGAGGGTATTATTTAATTTCCATGTTTTTATGAAGTTTCTGCAATTTCCTTTGCTAATCATTTTCAATTTCACTGCATTATGGTCAGATAGTATGAATAGGATAGTTTCAGTTCCTTTGCATTTACTTGAGCATGTTCTATGGGCTAGTATGTGGTCTATTTTAGGGAACATTACATGTGCAGCTCAGAAGAACGTGCATTCTGATGTTGTTGGGCAGGGCATTCAGTAAAGGTCTACTGAGTCCATTTGTTCACAAGTATGGTTCAATTCTGTTATCTCTTTGCTGAATTTTTGCCTAGTTGATCTATCTGTGACAGTGGGGTGTTAAATTCCTCTGTTATGATTGTGCTACTGCTTATTTGATTTTTCATGTATGTTGAAATTTGTCTCATACAGTTGGGTGCTTCTGTATTTGGTGCATAGATATTTATGATTGTTATCTCTGCTTCTTGCAGTTTTCCCCTAATAATTATATAGTGACTTTCTTTATCTCTTTTGATCATTCTTGGTTTGAAGTTCACATTGTCTGCAAACAAAATAGCTACCACTGCTTTTTTCTGGGTTCCTGTCATGTGTAGTATTGTTTTTCATCCTTTGACTTTCAGTCTATAAATTTCCTTGTGACTTAAATGTATTCTTATACGTAGCATATTGTTGGATTTTGTTACTTGATCCATTCTGCCAGTTTGCTTCTTTTGATTGGTGAGTTGAGGCCATTTACATTAATGGCTATAAATGATATGTATTGACATAAATGATATGTATTGGTAATAACTTTGTCATGTTATTTTTCTGCTGTTGCTTCTCTACTTTTTCCCCTCTGTTTAATTGCTTGCTCTGCTTGGTGATTCTTTGTATTGTTGTTCTTGAAATTGTGGTCATTTTTTATCTCTTACTAGATTATCTTCCAGCATTCTTTATAGGATTAGTTTGGTGCTCAAGAATTTCTCTAGTTGTTCTTTGTCATGGAAATATTTTATTTCTCCATTAAGTTTGAAAGATAGTTTTGCAGGGTTCATGAGTCTGGAACTTGTTTTCTTTCAGGACCTGAAATACTGCACTCCAAGCTCTTCTTGACTTGATGGTTCATGTTGAAGGTTTTAGTTTAATGAAATTCCATTTGTCAATCTTAGCATTTTCTGCCTGTGATTTTTGTGTCCTATGCAAAACACATTGTTCAGACTATTAAGTGAATTTTCTTCTGTGTTTAATAGTTTTGTACCTTCAGGTCATATGATTATGCCATATGCTGAGTTTATTTTAATTTTTATGTTTATTGGTACATATTTGCAGTACATAATGATTACATTAACAACATATTATACTTCTTTTTATTTCCCTTCCCCTCCCCACTCTTCCTTAATTTTTTAATGCAGATATCCAATTTCCAGCACAATTTGTCATTTACCAAAATATGTGTTTAGCCTCTTTCTTAATCAGATGGCTGTAGTTGTGTGGGTTTTTATTTTTGCTCTCTAATCTATTCCATGGTCTATTTATCTATTTTTCTGCAGTACGATGCCGTTTTTGTCAAGATGTATTTGACGCATATTTTGAAATTTGGTATTGTGATACTTCCCACATTTGTTTATTCTGGGTGTTTTGTGTTTCCATATGACTTTTAGGATTTTTTTTCTCATTCTCTGAAGAACGTCATTGGTCTTTTGATGGAGATGCATTAATACGTCACTATTGGTAATGTGGCCATTTCAAAGGTTTTCATTATGCATATTAATGAACAAGTGATGTCTTTCCATTTTCTTCAATTTCTTTCTTCAGTGTCCTGTAATTTTCACTGTAGCACTCTTCTGGTTCTATTGTTAAGCTAACTCCTACATATTTTGGAAGGTATTTTTATTTCTTTTTTTTTATTTAAAAAAAGAAAAGCACAAAAACATATTAACAAACAGGCACAAATTAGCATAAAAATAGTACAATCAAAACTGATTTACAGACAAGGTGACATGGACTCAACAGTGGTTGTTGCTTTACCTATTGATATCTTTGAAGTGTATATATATGAACACAGACACAGATATGCAAAATTGGTCAGACAATTATCCTTTCAACAACAGAAAAATACAAAAAACAAAAAACCAAAGACAAAAAAAAAACCAACCAACAATAGTTGCTCCTTTGCATGTTGATATCTTCGAAGTGTGTGTTCAGGATAACACATACAGACATACAAGATTGATCAAATAACCCGTCATCAAGTATTCCTTAGCATTAAGTGATATAATACAATAGTAGAACCATGTTAGCCCTCCTGCACATATGTATATATATATATACATACATACGTTTTTGCCTCTTTCTTTTCTCCTTTCCCTCGTCCCATCTGTCCTTTGTTTTTGAACAGATTTCCTTCTTGTCTCTTAGTTTATATTCCCACCCTCAGGTTCTTACACCAGTGATACAATACGTTGTCTGCACATGTATCGCTGATTTATTTCACTTATGAGTATGGACTCCAGTTTTGACCACTTGCCTATAAAGTCCCCAAAACTGTCTTTCTTTATAGCTGAATAATATTCCATTATATAAAAATGCCACAATTTTTTAATCCAGTCTTCTATGGATGGACACTTGGGTTGCTTCCACATTTTAGCTATTACAAATTGCGCAGCTATAAACATGGGTGCACATATATCAGAGTGATATGATGTTTTCAGATCTTCTGGGAAAATACCCAGAAGAGGATTAGCTGGTTTGAATGGAACGTCTAGACCTAGTTTGCTGAGAAATCTCCAAGCAGCTCTCCACAGTGGTTGCACCAGTCTGCATTCCCACCAGCAGTGTAATAGAGTCCCTATTTCTCCACAGCCTCACCAGCATTTGTTATTGGATGACTTTTTCATACTGGCCAGTCTTACTGGGGTGAGATGAAATCTCGATGTTGTTTTTATTTGCATTTCTCGAATAACTAAGGATGTGGATATTTTCTCATATATTTATTTGCCATTTGTATTTCGTTATCTGAGAAGTGTGTATTCATCTCAGATGCCCATTTCTGGATTGGGTCTTTGGATTTGGACAGGTACATGTTTTTTAATTCTTTGTATGTTCTAGATAGCAGTCCTTTGTCTGAGGGACAGCCAGCTAGGATTTTTCCCAATTTGTGGATTTTCTTTTTACTTTGCTGGTGATTTCTTTAGATGTACAAAACTTTTCAGTAGGATGAGGTCCCAATTATTGATTCTTTGAAGTGTTTCCCTTGCAGTTTCATTTTTGTTCATGAACTCTCTGCCTACTCCTATGTCTTCAAGATTTTTACCTACTTTCTCTTCCAATAGGTTTAGAGTTTCTGTTTTAATGTTGAGGT
>PVLD010034987.1:0-12167 GCA_004027595.1 Dinomys branickii | reverse complement strand
TTTCTGCTTTAAGCTCTTTTATGGCCTGTTGGAGTTGTTTCATTTCGGATGCAATCGTTTCATAACTTGCAGGTATGTGATTTCCTGGTTCCCCTGTATCCTCACATTCAAAACTTGTTCTGGGTGGGGTTGAGTTTTGAGACTGAGTTTTGTTCCTCTGTTTTCCCATTTTTGGGTATCAGATTCAAAATGTGGAGCTGTAAATTCCACAGACAGTTCAGCAGGCAAAGGTCTGCTGCAGAGGCTGCTCCAATGGTTACTTCTCTTTGGGAGAATGTCCCTTAAGCTGTCTGCTGAGATTTCCGCTTCTACTCCCTACCCCAAGACCTGGCCGGGCGAATAAACAGCTCGCCACCCCAGGATTCTTGCAGATAGGCCACTCAGATGTTCCTCCCTGGGTGGAGCTCCTTCCCCCCTCTCAGAACCCGTTGGGGCACCTAAGTAGATCTTCCCATCCGGGAGATCCCACAGTCCTTAAAGCTGCTTTGATGTCTCTCGCTGGGCTGAGCTTCTTCCCGATTCAGGAAAAACCGGTTAGAGCGCGCACTTAACTCACCCTGTGATCGTGCAGACAGGAGTGCCATTCAGGTGTTTTTCCCTGGATGGAGATTTTCCCCGACTCAGAAATCCCGCCGGCCGGTCGCTGTTGCTCCAGTTTGCGCAGCGCTGGCTGCGGGGGTGTGGTTCTGAGCGGGATCCCGGAGCGCTGCCCGGTTTGGCGCAGTTTGTCCCAGTAGCGCGTTCTCTGTCGGGTTCAGGAGCTGAAGCCGTTCTTCCCTCCGCACTCGCTCTCTCGGCTGGTCATCTTCTTCCCGGAAGTCCTCATTTCTGTCTTCATATTGCTATATTTCATTGTTTGGGAGGTAATCCTCTGGGAGGTTCTCTCTCTGCTGCCTAACCGGTCGCCATCTTCCCGGAAGTCTCGGTTCTTTTGTCTTCTCCACAAGAAGTCGTTTTTCTTGTGAAAGTTCAGGCCAAGCTGGTATAGAGAAAGTCACTCTGTCTTAGCCACATTCTTATTGCTGGGACAAATATCTGATACCACAACTTCAACAAGGAGAGGTTTATTTTGGCTCACAGTTATAGTCCATTGTTAGCTGGTTCTAAAGAAGAAATAACACAGTGCAAGGGCCTGGCTGCTCACATGGTGGTGCCAGGAAGCAGAGCCGTTCCTTTCAATGAACCTATAGAAATTAGTAGTACGATTGTCTTAGCTATCTTGTGTGTGTGTGTGTGTGTGTGTGTGTGTGTGTGTATTCCCTTTTTTTCTTTATTTCCTCTTTCCCTCATCCCAGCTGTCCTTTCCTATTAGGCAGTTTCATTCCCTTTCACAATGTCTATTGTATCTTTCAGTTTTATTTACTCTTTCAGGTTCTTATACTAGGGAGACAATATGGTATTTACACATGTGGGTCTGATTTATTTCACTTATAAGTATGGTCTCTAGTTGCGTCCATGTACCTATAAAAGCCTCGTTTATCTCTTTTTATAGCTGAGTAATATTCCACTGTGTAAAAATACATTTTAAAAATTCTTAATGAATAAATAACAGTCTTTCAGAACAATGAATACACATTTTTTAAAACTTTATTTTAAAAATAAAAGAAGGAAAACATATTAACAAACAGACATCCATTTACAAAACAGCATAAGAACAATACAGGCAATACAAAGTTAAGACAAAGTGGTAGGAAATTCACAATGGTTGTTGTATTACATATTGATATCTTCAAAATGGTTTCTCAGGAAAACAAATAGAGACATGGAATAATGATCAAACAAGTAATCTTTAACTGTTCCTTTCAGTAAAGCAATAGAAGACAATAGTACCACTGTTAGCTATCCTGTATAATCATACATACATAATTTCCCCTTCTTTCCCTTTTCTCACACCCGAGAGTAACATTTTTTAAGAACAAATAATCTATTTAATTTTTACACTCCCTAAGAATTCTTTGATACATAAAAAGCTTATGTGTTTTCTTGTATGTGTACTTCTATATGATTATCATGAGACTAAAAGGAGAGAATTTAGCCAGGCATGGTGGCAGATGCTTGTAATCCCAGCACTCAGGAGGCTGAGGCAGGGAGATCACCATGAGTTCAAGGCCAACCTGGGCTACACAATGAGTTCAAAACTAGTCTGACTGAAAGACACAGACACAACCACAAACACACTCATCCACCTGATCTTTGATAAAGGGGCCAAAAAAACTCACTGGAAGAACAGGCTCTTTAATAAATGCTGCTGGAAAAATTCGCTTGTCACCTGCTGAAGACTGAAAATAGACCCAAGTCTATCACCATGCACCAAACTCAAGTCAAAATGGATCACAGATCTCAATATTAAAACAGAGACACTAAACCTATTGGAGGAGAAGGTAGGTAAAAATCTTGAAGATGCAGGGGTAGGCAGAGAGCTCATGAACAAAAACCAAACTGCACATAAAATAGTTCAAAGAATCAACAACTGGGATCTCATCCTACTAAAAAGTTTCTGCACATCTAAAGAAATTGCCAGCAGAGTAAAAAGAAAATCCACAAATTGGGAAAAAAATTTAGCTGACTGTCCCTTGGACAAAGGTCTTCTATCTAGAACATAAAAGAATTAAAAAACATCAGCCCCTCCAAATTCAAAGACCTAATCCAAAAATGGGCAGCTGAGATGAATATACACTTCTCAAATAAAAATATACAAATGGCAAACAAATACATGAGAAAATGTTCAACATCATTAGTCATTTGAGAAATGCAAATTAAAACAACACTGAGATTTCACCTCACCCCAGTAAGAATGGCTATCACTAAGAAATCAACCAGTAACAAATGCTGGCGAGGCTGTGGAGAAATAGGAACTCTTCTGCACTGCTGGTGGGAATGCAGACTGGTGAAATCACTGTGGAGAGCAGTTTGGAGATTCCTCAGCAAACTAGGTCTAGAGGTCCCATTCAACCCAGCTATTCCCCTTCTGGGTATTTTCCCAGATCTGAAAACATCATACCACAGCGATATATGTGCACCCATATTCATAGCGGCACAATTTGTAATTGCTAAATTGTGGAAGCAACCCAAATCCACTGAGGACTGATAAAAAAGTTGTACTTTTATATAATGGAGTATTACTCAGCTATAAAGAAAGATAAACTCGAGGCTTTTACAGGTAAATGGTCACAACTAGAGAACATCCTCATAAGTGAAATAAATCAGATGTGCATGTATAAGCAACATATTGTCCCACTAGTGTAAGAACCTGAAAGAGTTAATAAAAACTAGGAGGTATGATAGAGATTGTGAAATGAAAGGAAAATGCTCAAAAGTAAAGGGTAACTGGGGTGTGGGAAAGGAGAAAGGAAAGAAGGGGAAATTATGTATGTATGTACATACAGGAGAGCTAACAGTGGTACTACTGTTTTCTATTGCTTTACTGAAAGGAACAGTTAATGATTACTTGTTTGATCACTATTGCATGTCTCTATTTGTTTTCCTGAGAAACCACTTGGAAGATATCAATACAACAACCATTGTGAATTTCCTACCACTTTGTCTGTAACTCTGTATTGTTTGTATTGTTCTTAGGCTATCTTGTAAATGGAGGTCAGTTTGTTAATATGTTTTCCTTCTTTTATTTTTAAAATAAATAAGAAAATACCAAAACTAGTCTGAACCACATAGTGAAACCCTGTCTGAAATCAAACAAAAACAGACAAAAAATAGAGAGAGAGAGAGAGAGAGACAGAGAGAGAGAGAGAGAGAGAGAGAGAGAAGAGAATTTTCAGATTTTTTGGCAGACTTTCCTCTGAATCTATGAAGTTAAAAGTACACCAAAAGAAATAACAAATATTTGTTATGATCTATTTTCCCATGTATCGATTTGTCTACTTTTGTGTTACATACATGGAAGAGTCACTGTCTGCTTATTTTTGTGTCTAGCCCTGTTTACTCAGTTCTTTGTCCATGTGCTCCCTACACATTGTGCCGTGTACCATTCATTTGTCATTTTTTACTGTAGGTTGTTTAGGCTCTGTTCAGATTATGATGCACCATGTGTTCATGCAGTTCTTTCACCTCAACCTCCCAGGTAGACTACAAATTTGTGTCACCACACTCAGGTATACTTATATACTTTAAAGCTTGTGGTGGGTTGACAACTGGTGGTCAACTTGTAACCCCCAGCTGAACTCAGTCAGCGTGGTGCTAAGTGTGGGAGGCCCAGCTGAGGATTGTTGCCGGCAGTATATAAGACAACTGGAGAGGAAGAAGCTTGGAGGCTCTTGGGATCTGTTAGAAGCTGTAGGGAGCTGTTGGTTTTCCTGGAGGAGCTTGTCATGCTGGCTTTCCTGATGAGCTCGGCTGTTTTCATCATTTGAGGAGCTCAGCCTTGTTATTGCTGAGGATGGCTACAGCTCACTTTGGGTGAGCCCTAGTCCTCACTTTGAGCATTGCTTCCTGGCTCTGGTGCGCTGCTCAGTCTCCTGGAGAAGCTTGCTGCATTGGCTTTCCTGCTGGGAACTTGGCTTTCCTGATGGGAACTCGGCTTCCCTCATCAGATCAGCTGAGGTCCTCACTGTCGCTGAGGATGACTGTGAGACTTTTTGGGGGAGTCTGATGCCTACTTGGGTTATTTCTAGTTAAGGGGACTATGAAGAATGCTATGACTACGTGAGAACCAGTTCACAAGAGAAAAGGAAACTCTCCACAAATTTACGTGTAAGAAAGAAATGTTGGGACAAACAGGTGAACGGAGGCAGAGATAGCTGATTCTAGAGTGGGGAAGTCAATGAATGTCTGACTTACAGACATTCGTAAGTCTTTGGGCAAGATTCATTTTGCGTTGTTCTCAGTTCTTTGCCAAATGATAGAGCTTTAAAATAGCTCAGTGGTTAGAAACTGATGACTTAGACAGGTTCTACTGTACACACTTTGCTTTTCCTCATAACTATTCTTTTTTCCCTAGATATATTTCAGAATCCTTTTTTCTCTCTTACAATATTTACTTTGAAAATCAGGGTACTTGGCATCTCATACTGACAAGAAACTGCTGTTAAACTATTGTTGCTCCATACTCTGTCTTCCAGCATTTCAGAGGAGCTTTGGAAAATCTCTACTTTGTTGAAGAGAGATTGGAGGTACAAAGAGACAATGGCCTGATTACACAGATGGAAAGCAAACCCTAACCCACAATCTGCAGCAAACATCTCAGAAAGCCAACTTCCTCTCTGCTAGTCAGACTCTTGGAATTCAGGCCACTCTGCAGCAACAAGCCTAGTAAGACAAATATTGTCCCTGTAACACTTGACACCAAACTGACCAGGCACGGTCACACATGCCTGTAATCCCAGCACTTGGGAGGCTGAGGCAGAAGGAAAGTTGTGAGTTTGAGACCAGCCTGGGCTACAAAGTGAGTTCAAGCCCAGCCTGAACTGCACAGTGAGACTCTATCTCAAAAAGACAAGAGAGAGAGAGAGAGAGAGAGAGAGAGAGAGAGAGAGAGAGAGAACCCCCAACCAAAACCAAAACCAAAACAAAACATAAAAATACTTGACACCAAACTGCCAGGATTGGCTGATAACTGATGGTTTCCCTGATTTCTATTTCTAACTTAGGACCTAGTAGAGAAAGTCAAGTGTGCATCCCCAGCCAATCTCATTCGATGCCTGTTCTGATTGGCCCACCTACAACTTCCTTTTGTCAACAGGCCCCAATCAGGACACACTTTCCCATTCCTCTGCTGCCTTTGAGTCTCTGCTCAGTGTAAGTGATTCTGGCTGACACCGTTGGATAGCAAGTTCTGAAATGGCCTGGCTTGTTCCCACCTCGGTGGTCTGTTTGTTTCCTCACTTTGATATTCCCATGTTCAGTAAAACATCAGGAAGTGTTTCCTATACATTAATGAATGTTTGGATGGTTATTCTCAAAATATGCTATGTTCCTTTCTGATCAGAGTTTTTGTTTTTGAGCAGTTTCTGCTCACATAGACAGCCATATGTAACTACATTGATCTGACAAAAACTCACCATATTTCTTTTCATTCTGGCGTTTTGGTACATGATTATCCCTCACCAGGCATTTATCCCTTGTCTTAAAAATAAAAATATCAACACGAATTCATCTTTATGTAAACATTTTTAAGCCTGCTTAGCTATATGTTTTTGTTCCTTCTTGGTTTTTCAATATGCTCACCCTGCTTTCTGTGACAGAGTACCCACCTGATATAAAAGGTGACATTGAGGTCCCTATTGAACAATAGCTCAAGGCTCCTGAAGTACATTCTTAATGGTCCATTTTCACTTATCATTTTCTCATTTCTGGTAACCAAGTAAATCGTATTCCACTCCAGATTCTGCTGAAAAGAACATTCACATGGGATATATTAGCACACCTTCTTTGTGTGTTTCCTTGTGAGAAACAAAAAAACATATTCAATTGTTGAGTAATAAAAGCTTGAAAGGCAAGCTGGAAATACAGTCAGAGTAATGAAATCAAGTAAGGTCTTAGAGCTGTGAATAACAGGGAGAACTGTGGATTATGGGCTCATAGTTTAAACTAGACTGCTACTTACTGCTAGGAGCTCTGCCACTTTGGTTTTTTGTCACTGAGCATAGTCCAGGTCAAACTGAACTCCATACCCAACAACACACACACACACACACACACACACACACACACACACAGAGTCCCACAAATAGTTAAATGATGCCAGTGATGCTTCCTCAGGAATACCTTTCCATTTTCATTCCTTGTCATTTTTCCATTCACATCCTGGGCAACCCACGTCATGCCAACAGCAAGAAATAAGAGCAGAGCCTTCATCCTTACATGGGAGACCCCTCAGTTTTCTGTACCCTCTGTGAAAGTATTGCTGGTCGGAAAGTGGACCTGACTGAGTGCTTTTATAGCCCTGTGTCATGATGTGACACCTGTGGCTTGCTTGTTCCAACTTGCTTATACATAATCCAAGAATAAGCCAAACAGCATCCAGATGTGAATTTAATTTTAGAAACAGATTGCATTTGGGTGTTTGACGCTTACACAGACAATGATTGCCTAATCATAAATGACAGTTAAGACAATGGTGTTTTTCAGTTCTCTTCCTGAACACTTAGTACTTGGAAAAAAACCACACACAGGGTGTACGTAGGAATGCCTGTTTTCTTTTTTTCAGTGTGGTCAAGTGATATATTTACATTTTTTCTTAATGACAGTACTTAGTCTTTTGACGTCTGTGCAAATCATTCTAAGCACATGTCCATAAAACATGTGGCTTTGGATTACCTCCAGTAGAAATAAGACCTTGACAAAACTTTGGCAAAGTTTCTATGTCAGCTTTGTAAACATTTCAGTGAAGTCAATACACAATACAAAGAGCTCAAGGCTCCATTCAACTCAGGAATTCCTCTTGGTATCTTCCCAAAAGAATTAAAAGCATCACACTGCGGGGATATACGCACATCCATCTTTATAGTGGCACAGGTTTTAATAGCTAAACCTTGGAAACAACCCAGAAAGCCACCAAATGATGAATGGATAAAGAAGACGTGGTGTTAGCATCATGGAGCACTACTCTGCCATAAAGAAGGATAAATTTGAGACTTTTTTTTAACTAAAAGGATGCACCTTGAGGCCATACTCGTAAGTGAAATAAATTGGACACATATGGCAAATACTGCATTGTTTCTCTGGTGCAAGAAGCAGAAAGTGTAAATAAGGAAAAAATGTATAATAGACATTGTCAAAGGGGAAGAAACTGTTCAAAAGGGAAGGGGAACTGGGAAGGGGCGAGGGGAAAAGGAAGTGAAAAGAAAATAAATGATGAGAAAAGAAGGAAAAATGGAAATAAAGCTTTTGCAGATAAGGAGGGGATGAGGGGTTAAAGGGAAGGTCGTACAACAGGGGGAAAAAGAATCAAGTTATATCAGGTACAGGTATACATTCCCTATATGAATATGATCATTATGTATACCTAAAATATACCAATAAACTTAATTAGTTACAAAACAAAATTTTGTACATTAAGGCTTACTACAGCAGTGGCTGTACCAGTGTACACTCCTGCTGACAGTGGAGAAGGTATCTTTCTCTCCATAGCCCTTATAGCATTTGTTATTGGTTGATTTTCTGATGACAGCCATCATTTCTGGGGTGAGATGGAATCTCAGTGCTGTTTTAATTTGCACTTCTTAAATGACCAATGACTCACCATTTGTATTTCTTCATCTGAGAAGTGTGTATTCACCTCAGATGCACATTATTGGATTAGGTCTTTCAAATTTGGGGTGATTCAGCAGGCGAGTTCAACAAGAAAGGCACTCACAAAGAAACCAAAAAGGCAGGAATGAACAGAGCTTTATTAGCCAGCTGTCAGACCGTCTGTAACCAGAAGCCAGAGAATATGTCCGCGCCACTCAGGACCTCACTTTTGATTTAAGTACATTTTAGGTTTCCATAGTAACCATTACTTCATTTTGGGAATATCACAAGAAGGTCACATAATTATCACAAAGTCTACCTACCTCAGAAGGTAGGACAGCCAAGATCCAAACAACCATTGTTGTTTAACCGTTAGCTTACTTCCTAATCTGCCCTGTTTCTTCTGTTTCCATTTATGACTTTGCTACAATTTTAAACAACTTGATAACTAGCCAAGGGGACTAGGGTATGGAGGTGTCAACTACAGTTTAAGCGAACTTTAAATGACTTCTCTTACTATGAAATTAAAACCATAAAAGAGGAGTTTCTCTTGCCCTATCAGAAGGCCTGGTTTTCTTTTAATTCTTTATATGTTCTACATAAAAGTCCTTTGTCTGTCAGATGGTTGGCTTAAATTTCTTCCTAATTTATGGATTTTCTTTTTACTGTGTTGGTGATTTCTTATGATGTACAGAAACTTTTCAGTAAGATGAGATCTCAGTTGTTGATTCCTTGATGTATTTCCTGTACAATTTGGTTTTGGTTCATGTACTTTCTGCCTACCCCTATGTCTTCAATATTTCTACCTATTTTCTCTTCTGGTAGATTTAGTGTTTCTGTTTTAATATTTAGATCTTTGATCCACTTTGACTTTTGTTTAGAACATCGTGATAGACATGGGTCCAGTTTTAGTCACTGGCATGTGTAGAGCCAGTTTTTCCAGCACCATTTATGAAAGAAGCTATCTTTCTTCCCGGGAACATGTTTGACCACTTTGTGAAAGATAAGGTGGCTGAGTGTGTTTGTAGTACTGTTTTCTTCTTCTAATCTGTTCCATCAAGGCTCAGGTCTGTTTTTTGACAATAACATGCTGATTTAATCACAGTAGCTTTGTAGTTTAATTTCAAGTCAGAGATTATGATGCCTTCTGCTTTGCCTTTGTTGCCCAGGATTGATTTTCTATTCTGGGTCTCTTCTGAGTCCAGATGAATTTTAGGAATGTTTTTTCTAGATCTGTGAGGTATAATAATGCCTTTTTGATTGAGATTACATTGAATGTGTATAAAAGTTTGGTAGTATAGCCATTTTCACAATGTTTGTTTTACCTATCCATGAGCATGTAATACCTTTCCATTTTCTGACATCCTCTTCAATCTCTTTTTCCAGAGTACTGTAATTTTCACTGTACAGACCATTTCTTCCTTTGTTAGGTTGATTCCTAAGTATTTATTTTTTGGATGCTATTGTGAAAGGTTTGGATTCCCTTATTTCTCTCTTAGTGTGTTTGTTGTTTGTGTATAGGAATGCTATTTATTTTTGAGTGTTGACTTTGTATCCAGCTATGCTACTGAATTTTGTTATTAAATCTAGAAGTTTTTTGGTGGAATTTTTGGGGTCTTCTATGTAGAGTATCATGTCTTTTGCAATTAATGCTAATTTTACTTCTTTTCATATCCTTGTTCATTTTATTTCTCTGTCTTGTTTAATTGCTTGGGCTAATATTTCCAGCACTGTACTGAATAGGAGTGGTGATAGTGGTCATCCTTGTCCTGTTCCTAATCTTAAAGGGAAAGCTCTCAGTTTTTGTTAATTTAGTATGATGGTGGTGTTGTTTTGTCGTAGATGGCTTTTATCCAATTGAGGCAAAGAAGATCTATTCTGATTTTCTGTAGAATTTGTGTCATGAATCAGTGTTGGACTTTGTCAAAAGCTTTTTCTGCATCTATTGAGATGATCATGTGATTTCTGCCTTTGGCTCTATTGATATGGTGTATTACATCTTTTGATTTGCGTATATTGAACCATCCCTGTATTCCTGGGATGAATCCCACTTGGTCATGGTGTATGATCTCGATGATTTGCATATTCTGTTTGCTAGTATTTTATTGAGTATTTTGCATCTATGTTCATTAGGGAGATTGACCTGTAGTTTTCTTTTTAGGTGGGTTATTTCTCTAGTTTTGTTATCAGGGTAATACTAGCCTCTAGGAATGTGTTAGGGAGAATTGCTTCCCTTTCAATTTCATTAAAGAGTTTGACAAATATTGGTATTAAATCTTCTTGTAGAATTCTGTTGTGAATCCATCAGGACCTGGGATTTTCTTTGTTGGTAACTTTTTGTTATATTTTCAATTTAAATGACTGATACTGGGTTATTTAGAATTTTTATATCTTCTTGATTCAGCTCTGGCAATTCATATATATCTAGGAATCTGTCTGTTTCTTCTGTGTTTTCCATCCTGTGAGACTAAAGATTTGGGAAGTATGCATTGATGATCTGCTTTTCTGCAGGATCTGTAGTCATTTCACCTTATTCATTCCTTATTATACATATTGGAGGGTTTTCTTTCATTTTTTATAAGGTTGTCTTGGGATTTATCAATTTTACTTATTCTTTGAAAGTACCAAGTCTTTGGTTCATTAATTTTTTTGTATTGATTTCTTAGTCTCTAGTGTATTAGCTTCTGCTCTGATTTTTATAATTTCCTCCCTCCTTTGGGTTTAGAGCTTGACTTGCTCTTTTTTTTCTATAGATTTGAGATGCATCATGTGGTTGTTTATCTGTGCTCTGTCTGTTCTCCTGGTGTGAGAATTCAGTGCTATAAATTTCCCTCTGAGGACTGCTTTCACTGCATCCCACAGTTTCTGGAAAGTTGTATCTGCATTTTTCTTTGATTGTAAGTATTTTTAAATTTCTGCTTTCATTTCATCTGTGACCCATTGGTTGTTTAGGAGATGGTTATTTAGTTTCCATGTTTTTATGGAGTTTTTGTGATTTCTTTTGTCATTAATTTCCAATTTCATTGCACTATGATCTGATAATATGCACGGGATAATTTCAATTCCTTTTCATTTACTTAAGCATGTTCTATGGGCTAGTATATGGTCTACTTCAGAGAACATCCTGTGTGAAGCTGAGAAGAATGTGCATTCTGACGTTGTTAGGTGGAACACTGTGTAAAGATCTACTAAGTCCATTTATTGACAAGTTTAGTTTAGCTCTGTTATTTCCTTGTGCGTTTTTTGTGATATTTGTAATAGTGGGGTATTATGGTCCCCATTATAGTTGTGTTGGTGCTTAATTTGAGCTGTCATGTCTATTAATATTTTTTGATGTGTTTGGGTTCACAGGTATTTGGTGCATATATATTTATGATTGTTATCTCTTCTTCTTGGAGTTTACCTTAACAAGTGTGTAGTGACCCTCTTTGTCTCTTTTGATCATTCTTGGCTTGAAGTTTGCAATTTCTGCAAATATAATAGCTATCCCTGCTTTTTTCTGGGTCCCTGTCACATGGAGTATTGTTTTCTATCCTTTGACTTTCATTCTATTAATTTCTTTTTGAGTTAAATGTGTTTCTTGTATACAGTATATTTTTGGATTTTTCTTCCTCCAGTATGCAAGTCTGTTTCTTTTGATTGGTGAATGGAGGCCATTTACATTAATGATTATAACTGATATATATTGGCTTATCTTTGTCATGTTATTTTCCTGCTGTTGGTTCCCTACTTTTCCCCTCTGTTTAATTGCTTGCCCTGCATAGTGGTTCCATCCTATCATCCCTTTTGGGTTGTGGTCATTTTTATCTCTTTCTAGAATATCTTTCAGCATTCCTTGTAGGGTTTCTTGGTGAACATGAATCTCTTCAGTTGTTCTTTATCGTGGATGTATCTTAGTTCTCCCTTGATTTTTAAAGACAGTTTTTCAGGGTACATCAATCTGGGCTGGAAATTATTTTCTTATTTTTTATTTAAAAAAA
>PVLD010034986.1:0-12182 GCA_004027595.1 Dinomys branickii | reverse complement strand
GCGCTCCCACGGTGCTTGGACCGAGCCAAGCTTCTTCCCCGCGTGGATCGTCCCTGGCTCCCAGCGTCTGGGGCTTTCCCACGTCTCGCCCCGGCAGCCTAGTCCGCCCTACCACATCTCCCCCGGCATCTCAGAGAAATACGCCCAGTTTAAACTTCCCAGCCGAGGTCCCGGCATTCACGCTCGCCAAGTGTGTCTCGAGCTGGTGGTGTTTATTAAGGAGGTTCGCTCCCTTGCTGCTCACCTGGTCGCCATCTTCCCCGGATCCTTCTGTAGTTTTCTCTTAACAGATCTTTCACTTCCTTTGTTAGGTTAACTCCTAGGTGCTTTATTTTTCTTGAAGCTACTATGAATGGCATTATTTCACAATTTTCTTCTGTTCATTATTGGTACCCACAAATGCTAATGATTTCTGTGTGTTGATCTTGGATCCTGCTACTTTGCTGGAGTTTGTTATTAATTCTAAGAGCTTTTGGAGCAATTCTTTGGGTCAGAGTGTCATATCCTTTTTAAATAATGATTGAGTTCTGTCTTTCCTATAAGTATCCCTTTTATTTGTTTCTCTTACCTAATTGCTCTGGCTAACGTTTCAAGTACTATACTGAATAGAAGAGGAGACGGTACACATCTTTGTATTGTTCCTGAGTTTAGGGGGAGTGATGTTAGATTTTCCCAATTTAGTGTGATGCTGGCTATTGGTTTCTCATATGTGGCTTTTATCATATTCAGGCATGGTCCTTCTATACCTGTTTTCTTCAGGATTTTTATCATGAACAAGGGTTGGATTCTGTTCAAAGCCTTTCTTCACCTATTGATATGAACATAGGGATTTTGACCTTTCTTCTGCTTATGTGATGTATTACATTTATTGACTTACATATGTTCACCTATCCTTGCATTTCTGGGATGAAACCTACTTGATCATAATGTATGATCTTTTTGACAATGTGTTGCGTTCTATTAGACAATACCTTGTTGAGGATTTTGCATCCATATTCATAAGGATATTAGCCTATAGTTTTCTTTTTCAGTTGTATCTTTATCTGACCTGGGGATCAGGGTGATACTGGCTGCGATAAATGAGTTTGGAGGCACTTCATCACTTTTAATCTGTTTGAAGTGCTTGAGGAATATTGATGATATAATATTTTTAAAGGTTTTGTCAAATTCATCAGTGAATCCATCAGGTCCTGTGTTTGTTTTAGTAGATAGATTCTTCATTGCTGTGTCAATTTCATTGCTTGTTATTGTGTTGTTAGCATAATTATATCTTTTGGGTTAGTTTTGGTACATTTCTAAGAATCTGTCCATTTCTTCAAAATTGGCTAGTTTGTTGGAATATAATTTTTCAAAGAAGTTACTGTCTTCTGGATTTTCACAATGTCTGTTGTGATTTTACCTATTTTATGTCTACCTGCATTGATGTGAGCCCATTTTTCATTTTCTTTAGGTAAGTTTGGCTAGGGGCTTATACATTTTACTTATTTTCTTTCAAAGAATCAGCTTTTTGACTCATGGGGTTTTTAAATTATTATTTTACTCTGAATTTCATTAATTTCCACTCACATCTTTATAATTTCCTTCCTTAATTTTGTTTTTGGGCTGGTTGTTGTTGTTTGCTTAAGTACCTTAAGATTTTTGACATGATTGCCTATTGGAGTTCCTTTGTTTTCCTAGTGTGAGCATTGAGTGTGATGATTTTTTTCCTCTCAGAACCGCCTGAATAACATCCCACAGGTTTGGGTGAGTTATACCATCAATGTCATTTTTTTTACCTCCCATCAATGTCATTAACTTCCAGAAATTTTCAAATTTTTCTATAATCCATTGGTCGTTTGGGAGTATATTGTTAATTTTCCTGGAGCTTTGGCCTTTTCAATATTTCTTCTGTTTGCATTGTGCAATGTTCTGATAGTACATATAGGGTAATTTCTATTCTTTTATACTTACTTAAGGAGGCTGTGTGGACTGGTATGTGTCTATTTTGGAAAAAGTACCATGTGCTGCTGAAAAGAATGTACACTCTGTTGAAGAGAGGTAGAATATTCTATATTTATACATTAAGTCCATATTTTCAAGAATATGGTTCAGCTCTGAAACTCCTTTATTGATTTTTGATTAAAGGATCTATCTCTTTGTGAAAGTGTGTTTAAATCCCCCACTATGATTGTGTTAGTGTTGATTTGATCTTATAATTTGAGAAGTTTTTATTTTATGAAGATAAGGGCCCCAATATTTGGCACATGTATGTTTATCAATATTATCTATATAAATACAGACTCTCTAATAGAAGAAAACAATGCAAAATAATAGAATAAAAGTTTGGGGGAAATGTAGAGAAGGAGGAAAACAGTAAAGAATAAAAAAATGAAACTTAAAAAAGCACAAGTGAAAAACCTAGAATCAGAGATGTGTGGCTCTTGGCCTTAGCCTATGGTTAAAGAGCAAAGATCAAGCCAAGATATCACTCTGTTTGTGCTGGAAATCTAAGGTGGCAGTCCACCCCCAGAAGGATGTTGAGTGTAGAGATCTTCCTATAGTGAAAACATGGTAGCAATATGGGCTTCCAATCCTGTGTAACTCAGACTGAACCTGGATTCTAAGCCTCATTTATGTTCACCAGCCACTGCCTCTCAATAGAATGTCCCCACATCCACTCTCCAACTATCAGCTGTGTCCTATGACTACCTTTCCCTCATTTATTCTGGGAACTTGGCAAAGTGATGTGTGGTTTGAGGTCAAGGAACTGCTCTGGGACCCAGGTTCAAACAGCCCTTCTGTACAATAGCATCCCTACCAGTGCTTGCTCCACAGCTGTGGTTGTGGGAGGTATACCAAGGTCACTCACTAACTGTTGACTGTGGAAGAGAGCACTGGAAGCAGCATCCCACATTTTTCTGCTGGCTCCAACCGCTAGTGATTCTTTTGGGCCCAGTGCAGTGTTCTGGTTTTACGTGAGCAAAAATGTTACTAGTTTCACTTTGCTTCCTGGCTGGCAGGTAGTCAACCACTGTTGGTGGTGCTGTGGGATCTCTCCCATGAGGTACTATCTATTTCTTATATATCACTTAATCCTATTTTCTTTTGCTTTGTTAGTCCCATAGTAGTTCTTGGGTAACCTCCACTCACTTTGATTCTTCTTCAAGCTATTATTTTCTCAACTCTAGAACTTTGTCCTGGAGGAGATGAGTTGCTGGTACTCACTGTTCCACTATTTTTGTCAGCTTGCTAATAGAAATTTCCTACTTCACTCTTATGTTGCATATATTTTATGCCTTCCTGAAAGTCATTGGATCTTTTAAGAAGATATTTGGGGGAAGATGAAAACCACCCAGAAGATTTATTTCCCATCAAGATTTGCGAGAATTGCACTAAGGAGGAAGCTACACGGAACAGAAGATAAATGATGGTCTTCTAGCTCCAGAGGCAAGATGAGGGCAGGAATCACTCTCATCAAAAAGAACAGGTAAGTATTATCATGGTCTTCAACCAATTTCCAGCAAATGGCCAGGACTGGGGGCTTCAATATAAGCTGTGGAGTCCCGGCTGGTTTCCAGGACTTAACACTGAGAAATTGTGACAACAAGTGGTAAGGGTACTTCCAGTCTAGAGGGACTGTAGGCCATATGCAAGGGATTGGAATCGCTCCTGGTACTGGCCACTGTGTCTGCAGAGTTTTAGTAGAGTGAGATTTACTTTAGGAGGAGAACTCCATCGTCTAGAGAAGAAGGCAGAAACCAAAGAAAGGTCCTGGATACTGAAGAGCTTAGCAGAAAGCAGGATCAGAAGCTCCATGGTGATCTGAGACTGCTGGCTGATGTTTCCCAGTAGATGTGATGGCTCTAAAGGTATAAGTGAAGCACATGGTGGCTATGAGACTGCTGCCCCAAAGCAGGAACCTCAGGATACCAAGGCTACTTTGTCTTTATGAAATTACTTCAGGAGAGAGCCAGAAACCCAGAAGAAATGAAGAATCTCCTCTGGCAAATCCTAGAACTGATTTGAGTCAAGGTGATCTAAGTATGAAACCTATGGCCAAGGAACGGCAGAACCATCAGGAGTTAGGAGCTGGCAGAAATGGATCTCTGCCACAGTAGGGAAGTAGACCAGGGATGAAGAAGGAGGGCTGACCTTGGTGATAAAGGGAATTCTTGTCTGTTAGACATTTATCTTAGATGTATGCTGACCTTGAAGGCTGATATGGTATGGTGTTTCACCTTTTCAGCAACAATCTCTGCTCTCTGACCACTAAAAAGGCAATGGATAACCCAAGCTTCAACTTAAAAAGTTTAGTACACTAAGATTTACATACTTCCTAATGGGGGCAACCCAAACAATTAAAATAGAGGTGTCTAAACAATTCCAGAAGGATAAAAATTTCGTTTCTATACAAGCTACTAAAATTTCATTGCAGAATCATAGAAAATATAATTTTGGATAGTGAAAATATTGACAGTGGACACTCTCTCTCTCTCACTTTCCCTCTCTCTCTCTCTCGTTATCATCCTTTTAGAACTTCAGAAACACTTAGGCTCAATCCTAAAATGACTGTAAAGAAGAGGGTCATTGCATATATGAAGAAGCTGCTAAAGTATTGGTATCGAGTGTCCACACAATGGTGCTTGCTCGCCTCTGGCTTTCTGTTGCTAAAGACCCTCCTCTGCTTTGCCCAAACTCTTTGCTTTGGTTCCTAGTCTGCCCGTCCAGGTCCAACTGCTTTCTTTCCTCATTTATCTTGCTGCTAGTGGTCACTTCCAGCCTTTAGCCACAGTCCAATAACATCCTAGCTACCCTGCTGACTTCACCCCCAAGTTTCCTTAATTACAGCATGTCTCTCTGTTCTCTGTAGCAAATAGTGCTTGGTGCTTTAAAAGGTGCTCAAAACTCAATAAATTTAACTCAGTTCTGTTTGGAATCTTTATTGACAGTAAATAAACCCAGAATTTCACAAATTTTCTTATATTTTATATATTTGGAAGACTTGTCAATGATACCTGATGTCATATATCCTGGAACCACGGTGGGAGTTGTGAGAAAAATATCTGTTACACTAAGTGTATTATAAGAGGCAGGATTAATAAAGCCTCCCATGCCATATCCTGTAGGTTGTTGTATAGGTCAGAATGAAATAGGGAGGACAAGAGAAGTTGGAAAACTTTATTAAACCATAGCATGAACCTAAATATCATTTAAAAAAAAACATTTTTGCAGAATAGCCTGTTCTGTATGGAGCTGGATAACTAAACTATCTGTATGTTTAATTCTGTTTTTTATAGAACACAAACAATTTAGGACTCTTAAGAAAGCCCCCTGGGCTTCGCTGGCAATGCTGAGCCTGGCCACAAGCCCCTTCTGCTGCAGACTAGAATACTAAATGCCTTTTAATGGCAAATAATTCTGCTTTGCTACAGAAACCCAAGCCAGCTTCCTCTGGGACAGTTCAGCTTCATTGTTTCTTGTGGTTCACTTGAAGTTTTCATAAAGGAGCTGTTGTCATATTTTTTTATATTCTTCTCTTCCCATCTAAATCTTCGCCTCCCTTTCTGCCCTGTTACACCCACCCAAGGGATATGCCACTTTTGTCAGTCAATTAGAAAACTACATGTGCACTACAAATAAGTCCCCCAGCACAAAAAAGAAAGATTCCAACCAGAAAAGCCTCCCCTTCAGGCATGAAACAAAAGTTTGCCTATTTTTCAAAGAAACAGAAGAGGCCGTGCTTTTCCCAAGACTAATTTCCTCCAAATAGTTTGTGTTTTCTTAGGCTGGGGCTTGTCTTCAGTGGAAACTGTTAATAATCATAGGTTGCTTCTCCCAGCCCCTAATACATCCACAAATAACAAGTTATCAAAATCAAACATTCTTAGTTTCACCCATGGCTTCAAGAAAATGGATTCCAAGTGTTCTGCATCTAAAAGTAAGATTACCTATGCAGGGTTTGCAAAGGACACAACTAATTATTGGTTTTGAGCCTTAAAAGGGCATTTTGATGTTGTCCCTGGAGCTCAGGATATGCGGTGGACTGTCAGCTTGCTCACAACTGATAGCCTGCAACTGCCTAGATCTGTCTGCCAGCAGAACAATGACTTGGGCCTTGGGGATGACCAACACGTCAAGAGTGTGACAGCAGCAGTGTTGCATCTAGGCAAATAAAACTATTTTCCCCCTTTGTGTGACCAGCTGGAAGAAGGCAGGTTATGAATCCTGCTTCAAGTGCTGAAAGAAGACAGAATCAAAGGGTGGGAAACAGGCTGAAGCATGCAACTGATGATTCCACTGGAATGGGGTTCCATGGCTCCGAAAGGATTCTTTCTTTGGTTGATGTACTTAATAATATTATGAGGACCACTTTCCCTGAGAATTTAATCAAAGCTCCCAGTCTTCTCCTTGCACATGCTAATAAAAAGTTATAGTATTTCAGGTCTCTCATAGGTTCCCCAAGGTCTACTGCTTTCTCTCCTATCCCACACCTCCCTCAGGCCAAGAATCCCAGATTTAACCCCGTGCACCAATACAGCTAGCACACTTACACTCAGGTTCTTGGCTTTCCCCGTGGTGTCCACAGCACTCGCTGCCCCCATCTGAGTCACTGGTCCTGGAACTCTATTTTAATGATCCTGCTTCTCTTTATCCCACTAACAACCTGGAATCTTAGTTTCCATATTTGTATAATCTCACATTTAGACTTGATCTACCACTTTGTTCCATCCTTGACTACAGTTCTTACTATTTCCTGATTACATTCTGATAATCCCTCTACAATGTCCAATCCAGCCTCTTGGAAACCCGTATTTCACATCAAACATTTAGGCATCCTTGTCCAGAGAACTTCCCTTTAAATTTTTTCTCAAATTTGTTTAGTTTAGAGATTTGATCCATTTTAAAACAAAAAAAATGCCTGTGGAAGAAATAACACTTAAATTTTTGCCTTCCATTTGCATTTGTATGTTAAAAAATTTCAGGTCTTTGGTTTAGAGAAACTCTTCACAAGAGTTTGAGAATTAAGTGGAATGGAAGGAAGACACTATATGAAGAAAGGAAAGCAGACTTTTGAGAGTAGAGTGTAAAATTATTAACTTTCCTATTCCTTATTTTTGCATGGACTCACTAAGGTTATGTGGCTACGGCTTAGTACAGAGAAGCCTTTCCTCACAGAAAATACTTGGGTTATTACTGGGAGTGTTTGGGGGATGGTGTGGCACACTGCCTGGCCTTTAGCACTGACTACTGCGAAGGACTGTGTGTGTATAGTGTTGATGTGTACCTGAAGAGCAAGAGAATAAACCTGGGCTCTACCCTACGCCTGGCCTCTCCTCAGAGGTAGGGTAGAAAAGCACACACTCCTGAGGCCACAGCTCTCCACGGGTCAGCAAAGACAGAAACTGCAATTTATAGAATACATTCAAATCTCATCATTGAGGGATTTATGCCTGCAAATCCACTATCATTAAAGTGTTACACACATACATTCCCCTTTCCATTCCAGGGATTATGAATCTCTAACGATAGTAAATTATTCTTCTCTGGGCTGTGCACTACGATTACTCTGTGGAATTTTCTAGACCGTTTTGTAAGGCACTGCAGCACTAATGAAGTGTTATTTATACTACACACTGATTTTCTGGTTTGTTTTTCTTGAAGTTTCTGCTTGTTCCACCTTTTTTGATTTATCATACATTTAGCAGACCTAAGTATAAAAGCCATTTTTCTGTCACTTTTCAAATTTAAATGAGCAAGACTTTTTATGAAGTGTAATTTTCAATAACAATGAAATATTAGAAGCCCCTCTTACAGCCCCTCATTCCATTTATGCCTTTTTCCTGCTTTTTTTCTTTCTTCTTTTTACTCTTTTCTTTTATTTCCTTGTTTCCCACCAGTGCGGCCTACAACTGCCATAGTTTCCAATATCTGGAAATAAACTGCCAGAAGAGGATGATAACAATTTCTTTCTACCCAATTGCACAATATGAAGAAGTGAAAACATAGCCAGATGCACAGCAGATTGGGTACTCAAGTAATAGACAAATGACTTAGCTTAATGCGTGGTGTTGCAAGAAGGTGCAAAGAGGCAGGAGATAAGTTTTCCAGGAGGTGGTAGTTCTTCGACACCGTTCTCCTTTACAATTGTCCTAAGGTGAATAAATTGTAATTATTCTCCCCTAATATTTAAAGAGCATGTGCTTCCTAGCTAATCCATTTGGATTCAACTCACCCGTGTTGTTTTTGGTATGTGTAATTTAAAGACCTCAAGAGCTTTGAGAAAGTGGGTGTAATAAAAGTGAGCACCATATGAAGAACATATGATAAAGTATCTAAAGGGGGCCAACATGATTTACATAATAAAATTTTCCTGCATACATTTCCCTCCTCTCCCCTCCCCTCCTGTTTTTTCTTCTCTCCTAACCTTCATTCCAATCAGCTGCTTTAGAATTACATTTGTTCCTTGGACAAGAAGCTGATTATAAATGGTCGAGGAATTTTCTTGTCTTCCCAGTAACCATCACTGTCACCTCTCCCTGTAAACTCTTTTGTTTTGCTTGCCAAAGAGGGTTAACACTTTTGACAGACTCAAAGAGGGAATCATGATTAATCCAAATCAATTGTGGGAATTCCATAATGTTGAAAAGTTATTACATTTCAGAAGAGATGTGTGGCTTTAAACTAGTCAATAACGTATGCAGAGAACCTTAATGGTGGCATAGGGAGAAGTATTTTTTTTCTCTCATTTTTTAAAATAGAGATTTACAAAGAAAAGTCTTCCTTCTCTTAAATGCATGTAGTCATGACCGAAGGAGGTGCCTGAAACTTCTACATCTATCTGTGTCCTGGAGCATGAGGTTCGCTAACACAAATGGTAGAGTGGAAACACGGAACCCTTCTCTTCTGTATCAGTCATCTTTCCCTCACTGTAACCAAATAACTGAGGAAAGCTGGCCGAAAGAGGGAAGAAGTATTCTGGCACATGGTTTCTGAGGTTTCAGTCCATGGTTAGCTGGCTCCGAGGCAGAAGCATCATGGCTGAACGGTGTGGCAAACGAAAGCTACTCACCTCATAGGAGTCAGAGGAGGACGGAAACAGCCAGATACAGAAGAGGAGCCAGAGATGAGAACATACTCTTGCCAGTCATGCCTCCAGTGACCTCCCTCTGACCAGCTACACCCATAACAGCACATTCAGTTAGGAGCTCAAGGATCTAGTATAGTGATGAGTATAGCACTCCCTGTTCCAATCACCTTCCAAAAGCACCACTTGTGAACACACAGCCCTTGGGGAACACTTTTGATCAGAAACCAGCACCACTAGTTCTTGATGACATCACTGTGCTGCTGAGCAGCCCTTCCTGGAGAGTCTCTGCCGTGCTGGACAATGTATCCTTTAGGATTTGGGTGAATTTGGTCAGCATTCTGTTATCTGTAGCAGAAATCAATAAATGGGCAAAGTGCTCCATGGGTCCAAGTTCAAGTGTCAGCTTTGTGCGTATATGTGAGAGCATGGGCAAGTTATCAGGAAGCATAGTTTTCTCAATTTCTTCTGTACAGTGGATGCAATAACTATAGCACCCCCCTTTAGATTGGTACAAGAATTCAACAAATTCATATAGGTCAATGCTTTATAATAGGCCTTCAGTAAACAGTAGTGAAAATAATTTTAAACATCTTCCCCATTCACATGTACAAAACCCTAATTAATCTTCCTAATACAGCTCACTGTGAATGATTTTCATTAAAATCTCCCTCATCTCTAATATTTAAATCTGCTCCCCTGGCCAACTAGATGGTTTTCTTCTTCATCTTCTCTTTGTGTCTGCCCTACAACCATGGGCACAGCAAGAGTACGGTCACCCCATTCCACAGACTCACACATCAAAGGAAATATGCAAGGGCTTATGCAACCCAGTCACAAATTTGTGGTTTGGCTTGAAAATGTGAGACCTGAACAGCCTTTTCAATTTGCGGAGGGGTAGGGGAACTGGAACTCTCAATTTCCTTTCGGAATAACTCTTTCTGACACAGCACCTCAAACTCTCTGCCTCTGACTGCCTCTACATTCTTTTTATAACTAACTTTATTGTTTCTATTGTGATCTGTAAATCAGTGTCTCTCACATTATTAGATATTGATTCCTTGTGGATTTTCTTATTCCCTAATAATATATTAAACCAGGTTTGTTTTCTCTTTAGGCTCATTGTGATCCCTTCTTAGGCTTCTAATGGCTGTGTTTGTGTGCCTTTTCTTCCTCGCTTTGCTCACACTTCAAGTTTTCTCTCCTGGAGGGTGGAACCCCAGGCCCCTCCTTCTTTTCATATTTCTTTTGTATTATCACATTTGATTATAAGTTGGCACCAAAATACCCAAAACTTGAAACTGAATCTCGCCTTTTTGCACTTACCTTGGCGACTTGGCTGGGCATCTAGGCAAACCCAGGCTGAACAGATAAAATAGCACTGTCATTTCTTAGGTTTCAAAAGTGTATTTATCACTTTGGATCACAAGAAAAGTCAGCAAGTTTTCAAAAGCAAACAAATGGTGATTACTGGACATTTGTCTCTTTTTCCCCCTTGGCTGCCCAGCAAAAAAGCCTATGTTTGGAAACCCTGTGGTGCAGGTTTGGGATGGAAGGGCTGCCAAAAGCCGGAGGCTTGGTCTCCCTGGTATCCATTCTCTAAGGGAATAACCATGTAAACCAGTGTAAAAGTACAGCTTGTCACACAAAACAGGGCTTGCTTAGAATCATCTTGTGGTGGCTGTGAGAGCAGAATTAAGTGCACCAGCCTGGACGTGGTGATACTTATGAACAAAGTTGTGCCACTGGACATCAGAGTCCTTTCTCAGACCTGGCCCCAAGCCATTTTGTTAATCTGAGATGAACTGGTACCCTCCCACTTATCTTTTGTGGGCTTAAGTTAGCCAATTCTGTTCCTATTGCTAGCAACAAACAGACCTAGGCTAAGTGTCACTTATTCTGAAAACTCAGCCATGGGTTATTCCCTCTAGGAAGTCTTTGACTTTCATTGACTGGGTCAGGTACCTCTTCTACAGGATGCATCCATAACTGATGCATTTCCTATACACTGGTCCTGTAAACATTGGCCTCTTTGCTACATACACGTACTAGTTTGAGGACACTGAATTTAAGGCAATGTCTGTCTTACGTATGGCTCTCCTGACAACTTCTAACACAGTACCTGGTACATGGTAAGTATTTTATTGATATTTGTTGAATGAATGTGGGCTGAGAGCACCCAGCAAAGGAAACCACAGAGAGGAGTCCGGGGAAGATGGCGACCAGGTGAGCAGCAAGGGAGCGAACCTCCTTAATAAACACCGCCAGCTCGAGACAGACTTGGCGAGCGTGAATGCCGGGACCTCGGCTGGGAAGTTTAAACTGGGCGTATTTCTCTGAGATGCCGGGGGAGATGTGGTAGGGCGGACCAGGCTGCCAGGGCGAGACGTGGGAAAGCCCCAGTCGCTGAGAGCCAGGGACGTTCCGCGCGGGGAGGAAGCTTGGCTCGGTCCAAGCACCGTGGGAGCGCAGCCGGCTCGGTCCCTCCCGCCTCCCGAGCCGGTGCAGCCCCCCGGCGGCTCCCGACAGAAATCGGCTTGCTAGCGGCGGAGACGCCCGGCAATCCCACGTTTCGCGCGTGTCGGGCGGGCCGCGCGGAGGGCCCCAAATGCCGAGAGCGAGGAGGAAGATTTGCTTGGGTCCTAACGCCCTGAGAACACAGCCAGCTCGATCCCTCCCGCCCCCCGAGCCGGCGCAGCTCTCCGGTGACTCCCGACAGAGATCGGCTCTCTGGCGGCGGCAACGCCCAGCGGTCTCACGTTTCGTGCGCATCGGGCGGGCCGCGCAGAAAGCCCCAAAGGATAGACTGGCACCTTGGAACCTTCATGCCTGCAGGGACTCCAATAACTGGTGAGATATCGGCGCTCACAACCAGATCACCGAGTGGGGGAGGAGATCCATCCCTATACCTACAGGGAGCCCTGGGAGGGTGGGGGAGCAGTCTTACACACCTCACCCAGGTCACTAGGTAGGGAGTATCTAACCAATATCTGTACAGCCTTTTAAGCGGAACTCTCAGCAGAAAGCTTAGGGGACATTCTCCCAAAGAGAAGGAATCATTGGAGCAGCCTTTGAAGCTGACCTCCGCCTGCTGAACAGCCTTTGGAATTTATAGCTC
>PVLD010034985.1:0-12182 GCA_004027595.1 Dinomys branickii | reverse complement strand
AAGAAGGTGAGATAAGTAAATGGATTACAAAATAAAAAAGCAATAGAAAAAATCAGTGAAAACAAAAACTGGTATTTTGTAAAGTTCAGTAAAACATACTGGCTTAACTGCTATAGCAAAAGTAAAAAGAGTAAAGATCTACTAGTAACCAAAAAGAAAGAAGAGATAATTTAAACAAAGGTATTATAGAAATAAAGAGAATCACAAAGAAAGAATATAAATAAATGTTTCTGTGAAAAATTAGATTATCCATATGAAATTGATACATTCTTAGGAAGGCAAAAACAATATAAATTGATTCAAAAAGCTGAAATTGGAATTAACCTCAAAAATTAAAGAGGTTAAAGTAATAACCAAGATACTACTAACAAAATGTAGGAATATGTAGATTGAACACTGGAAAATATCTTAAATTTGAATAAGAAAAATTGTTTCATTTGCATTATTTGAGTTGCAATGGAAGTACATTATTTTATTTTATTTGAAAAGAAAAATAATAAATCTTGGAAGTGGCCTATGTGCCCATTAACAGATGGGTGGATAAGGAAAATATTATATCTATATAATCTATATCTATCTGTATCATCATTAATATCTATATCTGCCTATGTATCTATCTGTCTGTCCATTTAATAGTTCTGCTATTAAGAAGATAAGTTTGGTGCATTTGTAGTAAATTGAATGTACCTGGAGACCATAATACTAAGTGAAATAAATCAGATATACCAACTTTATCATCAGATAGTTTATTGTACATGAAAACCTAAAGTATCAATAAATAAAAGAGCAATATAAAAGATAAATGTTGGGCTGAGGATATACCTCAGTGGCATAAATGCCTGCCTGGCAAGAACAAGGCTTGAGTTCAATTCTTAGTACCAAAAAAAAAATGTTATGAAACAAGGAGACACATCTTTTGCAAACTTGAAGGGAACCAAGGCATAAAGAGATAAGAGAAATCAGGAGAGGAAGAGGATATAAAATATATAAAATAATAAGATGTTTTATGTACATGTGCCAATTCTCCAAAATGAATATAATCATTATGTACTGCAAGCAGGTAGTAATAAAAATAAAGGTTAAAAAATTAAATGAAATTGTTAGATATACTAAACACTTTCAACAAGGCTGAAGCAAATGAGGTCAAAATGAAAAATCAATTTTTTCTCTGTACATTACTAGTGCACAATCCAAAATGATATTCAAACACACCATTTTAGAAAATATTAAAATCAACTTGGACACAGATCAATGCAATAGAATTAAGTGTCTAGGATAAAGCCAAATGTGTATGGTTAATTATTCTAAAAAATGTTGTCAATATAATTCTTTGTGAAATATATAGTCTTTTCAATAAAAGATATGAGAAATTTGGACCTTTGATTCATGTACAAAAATTCACTTACATAAAAATTCTTTTAAAAATCAAATGCCTAAACTTAATGCTTAAAACAGTTAGATTATTAGAAGTACATGGAGATATAAATCTGATCACCCTTGAATTCAGCAATAATCTCTTAGATATGAAATGTCCATCACAGACAGATCCAAATTTACAAACTTTGTTTAGTAATTGCCGCTGCTAGCAGAAAGAATGTAATGGAATTTAATTGCAGGGAATACGAGGCTTGATAAAACACAAGGCAGCCAGCCCCCCTCATGGGAAAGCTCTAACTCTCAATATTTCTCTCCTTTCCTTACCTATAGCACTTCAGTTCCCCTCAGCCACAAAAGCTAGCCTCACTCTCATCTGCCCTGGCAACTCATTCGCTTGGGTTGTTCTGGCTCATGAACAACCCACCCTGCTCGGATTGTTCTGGCCTGCAGACACCACCCCACCACTACCCACCCCCCAGCCCCCACTACCCACCCCCACTCAGGCTGTTCTGGCCCACCAACACCCACACTGAAAAAGCGTTTAAAAGCCCATGCTTTGCTCAGCTCCCTGCTGCCTTGGCTTGCTAGGCAGCTTGCTACTCCATCCACTCCCCCCAATAAAGACTTTTCTCGTGTCAGAAGGTCCGGTCTGGTTCCATGTGGGTCTTGGTCCTATCAAGGTTTTTCTTTGAAAATGGTACATAATTGGGGAGTCATAATGGTTAAGATTGATTGTGTCATCTTGATTGCCATGGGAACCAGTGAGGAGACTATTGGCACATACATCTGAATGTGTCTGAGTGGGTCATGGAGGCATGACATTGGGTACTATTTAGACTCTTACTGAAAGTATTGATTCTTTGGGAAAGGTATTAATTCATTCTTCATTATATGTAAGATTATTTTAATGCATTAGGTAGAATTATTCACTTCTTATCATGTTTATTTGGAGACTAATTGTGGTTGAAATAGATGTGTTTGTGAAATTGACAAAGGATGGGATGTGGCAGTTAAGCTTCACTTCATCAAACTGTTTGATTCAAGATATACTGAGAGGATTAGGAAAACACCCTTCTGAGTGTGTCTGGAAGGGGTCATTCATGGAAGCATGACCTTGGTATATATAAGGTTCTCTCTTAGTTACTTTCCCCTCATTGTTGAGACAAAATATCTGACACCCAAGGTTAAAGAGGAAAGGTGTATTTATCATACAGTTTGTGAAGGTTTCCATCCTTAATAAGCTGCCTCCAAGGCAGGATAGCACGGCAGAAGAACAACAGTTCATAGCAGCAAAAGATAGGAAAAGCAGCCGAGCAAAAGGAGGAGGAGTAAACCTCACTTTTTTCCTTGTATTGTATGCAGACTAACACCCTAGGGCTGGTGTAGCACTCACATCCATAATCTCAAGATTGGACCAAAGTCCTGGTTTCTCCATTGCAACTTTGGCTTCACACTCACAGCTTCACATATTGCCCTCTCAGAGGCAAACTCCCTGGCCTCCTAGACCTTTTTGGAAATCTCTGTGGGAGAGTTCCTGACCCAACCACTCTTTCATTCTGCATGCATCTAAAACCACTATCATGTGGATGGTGCCAAGGTCTGCTGACAACTGAAGCAGTAGCCAGGCTTCCTTCTCTCTAGGTTGTCGGGATTAAATGCCTGAATTGCTGGAAATTCTGAATCCAATACTGAGGAATAAATTTTCGACGCTTCTGTCATTGTGAAAAATCGTGCTCTGGAGCTTTCTTCTCAAAGCAAATTCTTTCACTTTTGCAATTTTTAGGCTGCAAAGGGTAGAATCCTCCTGCTTCTTGTGATGTCCTCAGGCCTTTTTTTCTATTTTTTTATCCCTTAAGATCAATCAACATACCCTCTGCTCTATCTTTGCAATCCACAGCTTTACTGTGGCTTTCTTTCTGGCCAAATTGACGAGGTTTAAATCATTCTGCTGAGCTCTTTGCTCTATTTTCAAGATAGATCCAGCTAAAAGTACTCAACAGTAGCCATACCACCACTTCAACATTTGACTAACTTCATTTTTTTTTTTGCCAGATTCATTAGTCCACCACACTTAATCTTATCCTCAGGCAATGTCTCCAGAGCTGGGAAAAATGCAGACAAATCTTCTGCTACCTTGTGTGGAGTCCAGCAACCAGTGCAGTCCTTTTATCCAGCAGAAACATCACAAGCATGGTCTTTACTAGCAATATCTCTAGCAGGCTTCTGGTCTTCTGAGCTCTGACTAAAATTTTCCATATAGAACAGCTTAAGATATTAAAGCTCTGTTTGTTCAGCCAGCATCTCTGAATTTTTCCAACCTCTTCCCACAAGCAAATATCAAAATCTCCTAAACCACATGGTCAACTATAGTCACAGCAATGATGTCACTTATCTTGTACCAAAGTCTGTCTCATTTACTTTTCTCTCATTGCTAAGACAAAAGACTCAACATCTAAATTTAAAAGAGCAGTGGTTTATTTAGCTTACAGACTGTAGAGTTTTCAGTCCATGATCAGCTTGCTCCAAAGCAGGGTGGTGTAGCAGAGGACCAACATGGCAAGAGAAGACAGCAAAAGCAAAATGAACAAGAGTGAGAAGCAAGCCACTTTCCCCTTATATTGTACATAGATTATCCACCTTAGAGAAATTGTAACACACACTCATAAGCCCAACACTGGACCATGAATCAATCACAAACTCTAGATTCTGCTGCCTCTGAAAATCATGACAGTTTGAGGCTTTGGGGGGACATACAGACAAATACCAAAACAGATTCCTCATCCCTTACTCTCTGGAATTCTATTCTGCTTCCAAGAGACCAGGAAATAAGAAGCTTTGATCAACCACACTCATGCATGATGGTTTTCCCTTGACCAAGTTATTCATAGAATGAATTTCTTAAAACAGTAGGTCAAATTAAATCTCTTACACTTTAATTTGGGGGTTTTAAGTATCATGTCTCAGTGATCTGTATACTATTACAAAACCCTCATATTCTAAAAAGCACATGAATCATACGTGATGAAAGCTTTTCATAGCATATAAATTATGTATCAATAAAAGCATTGTTATATTTTGGTACCAGGAATTGAACTCAAGTCCTCACGCTTGCCACAAAGTTGCTGTCCTGCTGAGCCATAACTCAGGTCCTAAAAGCATTAATCTACATGCTTTATAATTTAATATTCCCTTCAAAAATAAAAGGACTTTTTATTTCTGATTCATTGGATTTCTGAGTATGTTGTGAGAAAGTAATATAATTTTTCTCATAAGGAAGTTTCTTCTGTATCATTTCTAGAACAGCCCTTTATTTTCAATAATTTTAGATAATTTACCTACTCATCTGACCAGACTCTGTATTCTAAGAGCACAATCCAAAACCCCAACCTATGACAGCAGGATGCTTTCTGGAGAAAATGTACATATAAGCCATAACAAGTATTTACAATTTAGAAAAAGACAAAACCAACAGAAAATGGGATGGACAAAGTAAATTTGCATGTCCCATATGAAACTTTCTCAGTGACTCTAGCTGTTGAGAAAATTTAAACTGAACATTTTGGGGTTATATATTTATTCAGTGTTGTGGTTCATACATAGTGTCAGTGTAAGGAATCTAGAGTCTTGGCTAAGTGACTCAGCAGTTCTACATCTGGGATGAAAAAGACATGCCATTATAGCTCTGAGATGATGTTCATTATGCCAATTTGAGAAATTTAGAAGGTTAATTAAATGACTGAGCAAGGGGCCATTGTCCTTACTTTGTATTCGTACTGAGTCTTGGCAAGAGGAGGGCATGTAGGTTATGTGAGTGCTACACACTCCTGGGTAGGGGGGTAGCCTGCTTACAATGTAAGGGAAGAAAAGAGGCTTGACACCCCCATTTTTGTTTTTGCTGCTTTTGCTGCCTTGTGCTGCTTTGAACTGTTAACCCTGTGCCCTGCCACCCTGCCTTGGAGCCAGCTGATTATAGACTGAAACCTCCACAAACTGTAAGTTAAATAAACCTTTCCTTCCTGAATTTTGGGCATTGGGTATTTTGCCTCAGCAACAAAAGAAAATTAACTAAGACATTCACAGGGCTAAATTTCAAAAGGAACAATAGTATCTGATATGAAAATGGGAAAATAGGTTTCACATGACATTTGTTAACTGTGAATTGGTATGATTATTTTGATATGGAATGGAAAAATGAATCTTAAAATTAAATACAAAAAAACAGCATTTTAATCCAGTCAAATATCATAAGCCATATATATGGTATTACAAATGTGCAAAATGCTTGGAAAGAATTGCAAAGTAGGTATAGAAATAATAAATAAATACAGTAGTTTCTATATCATCTGTGGAAATACTATGCTAAAAGCTTAACATAGCCTAAAGTGTAACAGTTATAGTTCAGAGCAGCACTACTCAGCATTATAATTCTGTGCTTGGATAATTTGCTAAGTACACCTAGTTCCAGAAGAATTTGGCACATTTGATGAATTTAAGTTCATTTCTTTTCCTGGATCATATAATGATTAAGAAGAATAAAAGAACTAAGTTTATTGAGCAATTACTACATACCATGAATTATTGTAAGGTATTTAAACCATAATCTTATTTGACTTTTAAACAGATTTGTAAAATTCTGACTCTATTTTGTCAATTAAACAAAGTAAAATTTCTGTAATCTGAAAACTAACAGGTAGTAAAGTTGAGTTTGGAGTGTATTTTGTTGAGTCCTTCATCTTCCTCAGGTATTTATTTTTGCATTTGAAATGTGAATATAATTATGTAGGGAATTCTTGATGCAAATTACTATCCCACAGAATTTAAGAATGTAAATTTCATGCTATGCACTCAGTCTTTGGTTCTGAGAAAACAGAACAAAGAGAGACAAAAAGACAAATATACAAAAAAATTCATCAATTTTAATTTTTTGAGTGTTTATATACTACATAGAATTCTTAGTTGACCACTCATCAGTTCCATTGCATAATTCTCTCCTACTGACTAGAGAATCGTATCATTCACAAGATTGTGTGTGTGTGTATGTGTGTGTGTGTGTATATATATATATAATTTGACATTATATATATGAATTTCACTATATATAGTTGAATTCACATATATATAGTTATTTCATATATATATATGAATTTGACAAAGGAGATTGTCCAGATGTAAATAAACTTACTGTTGAATTAATGTAATCAATCAAATGGGAAATAGTCTGCGTGACCCTGTCCTAATGATGTAAGCCTTTTAAATCTAGGTCACAGACAGAAAAATCAAAGAGTTAAAGCATGAGAATGAGTCAATATTCCAGGTTTAATGATTGTAGAATGCATGTGAAGAAGAATGCGCATAGCCTCTAGAAGAGAGAAGACCCCTGCTGTAACAAGGAAACCAGAATCTCACTCATGCAGTCTCAAGAAACTATTCTCCCAGCTTCATATAAACACCTGGAAGTCATCAGTAATCAAACTTGCGACAAGAACATGACCAGTAACACTGACTTCAGCTCTGAAGGCTCTTGCATAGGCAAACAGGTAACGAAATGCAATACTTCTGACATACAAAGTTGTGATAAATTGTTGATTTATTTAACTTTTAACTCTGTAGTCATACATGAAACATCCCCTGAAAACAAATACATCTTATTACAGAAATATAAACAGTATCATGGAATTATGGACATATATTCAGATATGTTAATTGAATTAAAAATCCTGGAGACAACTTGTATCTCAATGAGTGTATCCTTGGAAATCATGTTATACATCAAATGTCATATGAAGTTTCTCCATATGGTAACTATGATTATATATGTTGACATGAAAATATGCCTAACACGAGTTGAGTGATAAAGTAGTTGTTGAATTTTCATCTAATTTGTGTGATGTTAATTCTTTTGGGGAGATACTGGGAATTGAACACAGGACCTTGCCTTTGCCCGGGAGGCACTGCGCCACTGAGTTATATCCCAGGCCCTGATTTTAATACAGTTTGAAAACTATATGTGTATTAAGTTTTGTATTTGATTACATGGCCATAGAGAAAAACCTAAAAGTATAGGCTTCAATTTCTCAAATGTCTTGCTTTAGAAATATAGCATGCAACTCTTATCATGAGAAAGTAGGGAGCAGATTACTAAATTTTTATGTGTAACTGCATTACATATGTCAATCTGTTTGGGACCCTATAACAAACTAACGAACCATATATAAGGTGGGTTGTAACAAAAACAATTTATTTCCCATATTATTGCTGGCAAGAAGTCCAAGATTGAGGTATCAGCAGATTGAGAGCCTTGTAAGGACCTACTTCAACAAATGCAGGGTTCTTCTTACTCTAGTCTCACATGATAGAAATAGATGTTTCATTCAGGTCCCTTTTATAAAAGCACAGGCTCTGCCTTTGTGAAAAATCTCCTTCTAATATAATTACCTTAGGAATGAGGAATTGTCTGAGTATACAAAAATTCAGTATATAGTATCATTTTGCAACATGAGTTTTGTTATCAGTATATATACCAAGGGAATACTATTCAATCATAAAGAAGGATAAAATTCTGTCATTTGAAGCAAAATGGATGGAAAACAAATACAGAAAAATAAATACTTCATGTTTCCTCTCACATGGAAATAAAACAAGTCAATCAGAGTGTATAATAGTGATTACTACTGACTGGTAAAGGGAAAATTTGTATAAATGGAGGCTGGATTGGTTCAGTGTGCATTTTTGTGCATGTATTAAAATGTTTCACTAAACCCCTTTTAATAGGCAGAATTAATAGGTTAGTAAAGTTTTAAAAAGTTTTATTACTTAAAATTTGGTACATTTTTATAATGACACATAAATCAACATACTAAAAATAATATATACAATGAATGAATTATGCAGAAAATTATTTTAATACAGGCTAGAAATAAAATCATTACATTTCAGATTATTGAAGTAGAAAACTGAAAGTTTCTTTAAACCTTCTATCTATATTATATAGTACCAATTTGGAGAGTATTTCCATCCGATTTTGTTGCCATAGACACATACATACTTGCCAAATATATTTTGAGATATTTACTTTTAAATATGCAGTTATTTCTATATTCGTTTCTAGTTTTGTCAATTTTTTACATTATAGCCAGGAGTGTACTTTCCAAGAATCTATTGTTTAAAATTTATAATTATTTTCAACTTTTGTGTTTGTTTATACTAAGGTTTACATGTCAATACCATGTATGGGTCCTTGAATTTCAAAGTTGATACTAATTTATGATAAATAACTCTCACTTTTCCTCTATTACTTCACTGTTACTTATTTGCTATTATATTTATAAAAAATTTTGATATGTGATATATTTATTTCCAGTTTAAATACATTAAAAAGTGGGCCACAATTTAACTCTTTTTTTGTTTTACACTTGTTTTTAGTTTATTAGCACATATGTATAATACATTATATTACCATTTCTTGTGGTAAGTTGGTACATATATGTAACATACACTGATTTCTTTTTTTCACCCCCTTTCCCTGCTTTCCCATCTCTAGTTACTTCTAGAGATTTTAAATTGAATATTAATTTTTAACTCTTGTTTTACACATTGATTTATTTATGGTAGATATATATATGTTTAATATTTTGGGATATGCTGATTCTACATTCTATACTTTTCTGATAAATTCTGAACTTACTTGTTCCTAGTTGAAAAATTATTCTTGTTAGAAATATAACAGAAATTGCTTTAAGTCTATAGAATATTTTGGGGACAATTAAGATGATAATTATGTTCAATTATTCTGCATACAAACAAGGACTACCTATTTAATGTTTTAAAAAGTTTCTTTCATTAGAATTTTGTAACTTTCAGCACACAGACCTTGTACATATTTTGATAATATTATACCTACTGGATTCACTTATCTCCACAATTATTATAAATGATATTGAATTTTTAAACTTTTAGCATAATTTCATTGAACTATGGAGAAATATAAATGGCTTTTTATTACTTATGTTTATCTCATATACTAAAATCTTGCTGGATACATTTATCCCAGGAATTTGTTGTATATTTTTTGGTTTTGCATTAAGAAATCCATATCATCAGCAACTAGAACAATTTTCCTTTTCCTTTCCAGTCTGCATGCTTACTGTTTCCTCTTCATGTGTTATTCCAGAGGGTATGCATCTAGTTTCCTTAATATATGTAATAAGAGGAAGCAAATTTTCCTTGTACTTAATATTAGGATAAAACTTCTGCCTTTTACTACTGTGTTAACTATAAGCATATTTGTGGTGTGTTTTGTCTGTAGATAATTTTTGTCCAATTGAGAAAGCTCTACCTAGTAAATAATGTTTTCTTAAAGTGTGTTTATCATCTGTAGGGATGATGTTAGTCAAAACTTTCTTTTGTATATCCATGCTTGCAATCTGCATTACCTCTTTGGTGAAATAACTTTTAATTTATATGGTGATATGACCTTTCTTCTTTCATGTTTTCATATGGAGAATTAATTAAATTTTTAGTGTTTAGCCAGATTTATGTACCAAAAATAAATACAACTTCATTATAGGGTATAATTCTTTTTGTAAATTTGTGGCTTCAATTTGCCAATACTTTGTTCATGATTTGTATTCATATTCAAAAAAAGTGTTAATCCACTTAATTCATTTTCACTAGTCTTTTGAATACTTTTCGCATCAATAGAATAATAATTACTTACGCTGTATTAGGAAATGTACTTTCCTATTTATTTCTGGAATAGAATGAATACAGCTGAAGTGAGTTATTCTTTACACTGTTGGTGGAACACTCAGTGGGGATAATCTATGCCCAGGTACATTTGATGGGAGGTTATTATGAAACCAAATTCAATAATGGTGACAGGATTCAAATTGTTTAATTTCGCTTGAAGACTGGTACTTTAAGCTTTTTTAAGCAATTGTTTCTTTCTTTTGGTTGTTAGCTCTGTGGGTTTAAAAAATTTTTATGCTGTTTCTTCATTTTCTTTTTAAAAGCTATTGGATTTTTAATGACATATCTCTGCCTCACTATTGTTTCTTTTCCAGTGTGGTGCCTCAGTTCATGAACTCAAATTTTTCCATGATTCTACTCACAAAATAAAATGGAAAAAAACTGAATCAAATTTCCCCCATAAGTTCAACATTGAAGCTAACCATTGAATTTGATTTGGTTCTTGTCTGACTCAGTTTGTGACCAGTACCATGGAAGGAATCACTTTTGTCGACAAAGGCACCACTGTGTAAATTTACGTATAAAAACATAATGCTTTTATGTATGTATACATTGTTAAATGATTATTAAAATATATTAAATTAACATATGAATAAAGTTCACGTAGTAACTTTTGTGTATACAAGTGGTAGCAATACCTAAAATCTAATCATGCAAGTTACAAATATGACCAATATTTTCTCCTGTTGTATAGGTTATGTCTGTACTGTTTTATGTTTACTTTGCTGTGTAGAAGTATTGAGTTTTACATAGATCCTGTTGTCTATTTTTGTTTTTATTTCCTGTACTTTTGCTGTCTTAAACAATGTCACCCTTGTCCATTTCAATGTCCTGAAGAATTTACCTTTTATTTTCTTCTAACATTTTATATGCTGTACTTATGTGTATAATTCTTGTTGATCTAACTTTGATATTTGTGAGAGGTTGTGGTCTACCTTCACTCTTGTGCATGTAGATACAGAATATTGTGAACACTATTCATTGAATTGTCTTTCTCCAACGTATGTTCTTGGCAATGTTTCTGCAAACTGGGTGTCTATATGTACATGAGATCACACATAAGTTTTATTTTTGTCCCATTTGTCTATGTCTGTTTTCCTGCTCATACTCTTTTGTTTTGTTTAAGACAGATTTATAGTAAATTTAGAAGACAGAAATTGTATTGCATCTTATCTTTCACCGTTTGCTAATAAACTATATTTTAGTCAAGAGTTTTGGTGGTTCCACACAAATTTACAAATTGTTGAATTTTCTGAAAAATATAATCAACATTTGGATAGGATGCGCATAAGATATGTAAATCTTTCAAATAATATGAACATTATAAAAATATTAATTCTTCCAATCAAGTAATATGGTAGATTTTCTCACAATTTAGTCGCATTCTCAGTTCGTTTAATGAATGTTTTACAATTTCATTTAACAAATATTTCAATTATTTATTTTAAAAAAATACAAGTACAAAAACATATTGACACACAGACACCAATTAACATAAAAAATAGTACAATCACAACTAATCTATAGACAAGGTGATATGATCTCAACAGTGGTTATTGCTTTATCCATTGATATCTTCGAAGTGTAACTATGTAAGCACATATACAGACATGCAAATTTAGTCAGACAATCCTCTCAACAACAGAAAAAACACAAAAACCAAAAATCCAAAGACAAAAAACAAAACAGGCAAACATCAATAACAGCAAAAACAACAACAACAACAACAAAAAACACCAATAGTTGCTGCTTTACATATTGATATCTTCGAAGTGTGTGTTCAGGATAACACATACAGACATACAGGATTGATCAAATAACCCGTCATCGATTATTGCATAGCATTAAGTGATATAAGACAATAGTAGAACCATATTAGCCCTCCTGCATATATGCATATTCATATATACCTACATACATTTTTGTCTTTTTCTTTTCTACTTTCCTTCATCCCATCTGTTCTTTGTTTTAGAACAGATTTCCTTCATGTCTCTTAGTTTATATTCCCACCCTCGGGTTCTTACACCAGTGATACAATATGTTGCCTGCACATGTAT
>PVLD010034984.1:0-12183 GCA_004027595.1 Dinomys branickii | reverse complement strand
GACCTGGGTGAGGTGTGTAAGACTGCTCCCCCACCCTCCCAGGGTTCCCTGCAGGTATAGGGATGGATCTCCTCCCCCACTCGGTGATCTGGTCGCGAGCGCCGATATCTCACCAGTTATTGGAGTCCCTGCAGGCATGAAGGTTCCAAGGTGCCAGTCTATCCTTTGGGGCTTTCTGCGCGGCCTGCCCGATGCGCACAAAACGTGAGACCGCTGGGCGTTGCCGCCGCCAGAGAGCCGATCTCTGTCGGGAGTCGCCGGGGGGCTGCGCCGGCTCGGGAGGCGGGAGGGATCGAGCCGTCCGTGCTCTCAGGGCGGTAGGACCCAGCAAATCTTTCTCTCCGCTTCCGGCGGCGTTTGGGGCCCTCCGCGCGGCTCGCCCGACACGCGCGAAACGTGGGATTGCCGGGCGTCTCCGCCGCCAACAAGACGATCTCTGTAGGGAGTCGCCGGGGGGCTGCGCCGGCTCGGGAGGCGGGAGGGCCCGAGGCGGCTGTGCTCCCACTGCGCTTGGACCGAGCCAAGCTTCTTCCCCGCGGGGAACGTCCCCGGCTCCCAGCGTCTGGGGCTTTCCCACGTCTTGCCCAGGCAGCCTGGTCCGCCCTACCACATCTCCCCCGGCATCTCAGAGAAATACGCCCAGTTTAAACTTCCCAGCCGAGGTCCCGGCATTCACGCTCGCCAAGTCTGTCTCGAGCTGGTGGTGTTTATTAAGGAGGTTCGCTCCCTTGCTGCTCACCTGGTCGCCATCTTCCCCGGATCTAATCTCCTCCTGTATTTTAAAAATCACTTTTACTACAGTGATTTCAGACAGACCCAAAACGGAATAAAACCGCAGTGAGCTTGTTACCGTGCTCATCCAGCTTTACAGCTGTGAGCACTTCACTGTGTTCTCGCTTTTTTTAGATTTGTTTTTCTTTTTTTTTTTTTGAGACAGGATCTCCTTGGACAGTTCAGTTGAACTGTTGGTGGTGCTCCTACCTCAGCCTGCTGAGTGCTGGGATTACATGTGTGCATGTCACACCCAGCTAGAATATTTTTAAAACAAATCTTAGTATGTCATTTCCAGTATAAATGTAACCATAATGCCATTATTCTGTCCAACAAAAGGGAGTAATCCCTAGTGTCTAGGGCCCAGTACATGTTCAGTATTCCCTTCGGTCTCAAAGGTGACCTTTCGCAGTGCTGGGGGTGGAGCCCAGGGCCTTGTGCGTGCAGGACAGGGGTCTCAAGGGTCCGTTGAGCCACGCTCCAAGCTCAAAGAGGACTTCTGAATTGGGATCACAACAAGGAGCTCCTCTAACTAGCAACCCCCCCCCCCCAGTTTTTCCGATACCCTTTCATTGAAGAACCTCAGTCGCAGAATGGCCTACGTCCTGGATCAGGCTGTGTGCTTGTGGGGGCAGCTAGGATGTTTTTGTAAGACAAGATCTCACCATGTTACCCAGGCTGGCCTTGGAATTGTAGCCTCCAGCAGTCCTTTGCCTCAGCTTCCTTAGTCACTGAGACCAGAGGTGTGGGCCGCTCTGCCCAGCCAGCTTGTCCTTCTGGGCCTGTGCTTTCTGTAAATTTGCAGGTGGATCAAGGAGCTTGATGTGCTTTCAGATGAGGTGTCTCTCAGGTAAGGAGTCTTTTTACTGATGCTGTGTTCTGCAGGCTCCTGAAAGCATGCGGCAGTCGACTGACAGAAAAGCTCCTAGAGGGCGCGCCCACAGAGGACACCTTGGTGCAGATGGAGAAGCTTGCCGGTGAGCCTGGTGCTGCTGGGGATGGGGCTTGCCTGAGGCGGTTGTGGGACCACCTGGCTCCTGGTCTCCAGGCAGGAGCCGCTTTTGCGGGGAGATGTGGTGCTGAGGAAGTCTGTGATGAGCCTTCCTAAAATCAGGCCCTTTGCTCTTCTGTTGCGTTGTGCTTTCGCGTCTCACTTTCCTTGGTGGTGTTTTGAGATAAGTTATCCCCTAGGTGGATTAACAGAGTTCAAGGTTAGGGCTCCCTCAAGAAGGAAGCGACTGGGGCTTTTCCTGCCCATGTCTCACGACGCCGCTAGCCAAGAGCCCGCCCTTGTGGCCGGTCTGACTCTTTGCATGGGACAGATGAAGTGCTGTGTCACTTGGGCCCAAGTTTTCCAACAAGGGCATTTGTCCCCCAGCCTCCCAAGTTCCTTGCCTCCCCAGGTGCGTGATCAGAGTCTCCACAGCTGGGATTCAGAGTCCTGTGCGTCAGATTCCCTTCCCAGGGACCCTGGGCCTTACAGCCCTGTGGAGCTCTTGCAGGGCGATCCTTGCACAAACCTGCACTTCAGCATGCTCTTCCCGAGTGGGGAAGGTCAGGAGTGAGATCTCAGCCAAAGCACAGCGTGCTCCCAAAGCAGAGCCTCACATTCCCCTTCACATGCCCACATCTCCCGTGGCCCTAGCACCGTTCGCGGTTGGGCCAGTGACGGACCTCGAGCCAGTGCGGCGGGTAGGCCAGCCTCTTGAGGCTTCTTTGCACAGAGAAGTCTGGGTTCTGGGAGCTTTCAGGGATACGAGATGCCAGGTGCTCTGCCGTGGTCTAGGTTGTGCTGGCAGTGAGGGGGAGGAGCGCGGGGCTGGCACACGCTTTGGGACTGTGCAGACCTGGCCTCGCCCTTCTCAGGTCTTCCTGTCACCTGGAGCAGGAATGTACCCGTGTGTGAAGACTGTTATGGAGACCCTAAAACAGACCCTTGCATTTTCACTGAGAGACGGGTGGCAGTGCTGACCCCCGGAAGTCACGGCGGAGTGTGGACCTGGGACGGATACCTAGCGGAGCAGGTGCTGCATAAGCACACAGGGCAGCATCCTCATTGGTGCTACGGGCTTCCCCATGAATGGGGAGACAATTTTAGTCACCCTAAGATGTACCGTGACACCCAGGCCGTGTAATAGCCCTGCGGCCCTTTGCACTCTCTCAGGGCTCCCAGGGGAGCTGCCGCCAGCCCGTGGAAGAAGCAGCGACTGGTTGGGATAACCACAGCGGGGTGGCAGTGGTCGGGGACCGAGTGTGTCACATTCGGGGAACGATGTTCCGTGACTGTGCTTATCTCCTGTAGACTTGGAAGAAGAATCAGAGAGCTGGGAGAACTCCGAGGCTGAAGAGGAGGAGAAGGCCCCTGTACTGCCGGAGCGTACAGAGGGGCGGGAGCTGGCCAGACGTCTGACAGACGCCCCCTCACTGTCGGAGCGCGGAAGCTGGCAGCCCCGGAAGCTCTCGGTGTTCACGTCCCTCCGGCACATGAGGCAGGTAAGCAGCGGGGGCTGGGGGTCCCACAGCCACCTCAGGCAAACCCCATCCCACTTCAGAAACCAGGAGAGCCCAGGCTTCTCTGACCAGCACACTGTTCCTTGGGCCTGACTTCCTCTGAGGTAACCGCCAAGAATGCCCTCAAGCGGGTGGCTGAAGGTGCGTGAGCCCCTGGGGTGTATTAGCTACAGTACCCCTGATTTTACTTTGTAGGAAGAGTGAACCCAGGGCTTTCCCACTGGATTACATCCCCAGCCCTTTAAAAAGTATCCTAGGATGGGGGAATGTAGCTCAGTGGCACAGCACCTGCCTGGCACGCACAAGGTCCTGAGTTCAATTCCCCGTAACAACAAAAAAGTATCCCATCGCTGGGTGAGGTAATGCACACCTGTGATCCTAGCACTTGGGAGGCTGAAGCAGGAGGATGGCTGTGAGTTCCAAGGCTAGGCTACACTTTGTAGTGAGTTTAAGGCCAGCCTGAAGTATATAAGGAAACCCTGTCTCAAAAAAAAAACAAAAAAAAAAGCAATTACTCATTTTTTATTAGTACATGTTTGGAATAATACAACATAATGATTACCTCTATTGTGTTACATTTTATTTTGAAATGGGATCTTCCCGAGTTGGCCGGGCTGGGACTAAATTTATGATGCTCTGACCTCAGCTTTTCCCAGAATGCTGGGATTATAGGTGTGCACTCCCATGCCTGGCTTAGTGTCCCCTTCTAGTGACAGCGTAGGAGTTGTGTGCAGACAAAGGCCTGGATAGCTTCATGTGACCCTGACCTTTTTTTTTTTGGCCCTGATCTTGATATGCTAGAATCTCTTTATTGTTGTTCTTAGACAGGATCTCACTATATAGTACGGGCTGACCTCGATCCTCTTACCTCATCCTCCCAAGTGCTGGGATTATAGGCATGCATCACCACAGCTGACTTTCTAATATGCTCTAAAGGGTTTGAATAGCACTGTTGGTTTTTTGTGCATCGAAGACAGTGCAGTTGAAAGTGATAGTTATTGTTACAAAAAAAATTGGGAACAAGTTGAATGTCCAAACAAAGTACTGAGGGTATGGCAAAACAGTGAAATGTCATTAAGTCAAAGAGAGCAGGCCAGGAGTATGGCGCAGGTGGTGGGTGTGTACGTGATGTGTATGCATAACAGGTAGCCTAACACACTGGAACAGCTATGGTGTGTTGGGTCAGATGGGAGGCCAGGCTTGCTTGATTATGAGGATAAGTTGTTCATTTTATAATAATTTTCTGTATTCATTCTTATAACGAACAATGAATTTGTTTGGAAAGTGGAGTAAGTAAGAAAAATGATGTAATGTTATAGCGGGTTAATAACCCTTAGTTATGGCGGGCTGATCAGGCCCACAATCCCCCAAACAAGTGAACAGCAAAGACTTAAATAAATGAGACAACTGAAATGATTGCAGGGCTCCAGGAGGGTCTGACTCTAACATTACCGTTTGATATTCTCTGGGTTTAGACCAAGACTTCACTGGGCAGCCTGTATTTATTAGGTTTTCAAACAAAGTAGAAGGATCCTCAAGAAAATGCGGAATCTAGCAGGACTTTGGAAAATATTTTCCCAAGTAGTAAATTATGTCGGTCAGGAGAACGGCCTTACCTTCAGGCTGACGTTTACTGTAGGAGTGCGTATATGCAGCTGCAGTCTCCTTGTAGTTAAATGGGGTTGGAGCCAGACGTCCTCCGCTGTGTCCTTATTTTGTCCCTAGAGGCATCACAACTTCACAGGCCAGTGCAGGCCTCAGCAGGGACCAGCGACTCACAGAGGTTCACTTACTGTGAATCTGCTGCCCATCTTCAGACAAGGGGCCTGAGCTGCAGACAACTCACAAGTAAACATGGAAAGCCAATCGGTTAATACTAAGTTCTGCTTGGAGCCACTTCACAGTGTCTCCATCAGTATCATCCCCACCCCCACCCCCGCACTTCTGGGTGAAAAAGTGCTCCTCCCATGCACGTCTTGGGCTCTTGGGCTGAATGCCTTGTTGACTGTGCATGTGGTTATGTTAGAGGGCATCCGGGACTGTACAGGGACCAGGGTACTTGGAGGTTCGTGGAGTTTGGTAAGATGTGTGGGCATCACCTCTGGTCTCATTTCAGAGTCATGTTTGGGTTTTTAGAAGCCATAAGACAAGTGACTGCCCTTTCCAAAGCATCAGCACTGGGGGGTGAGTCAGCGCAAAGGGAGGAGAAGCTGTTAGGGTTGGAGAGCAAAAGACCCGACCACTGAAAGCCGTCCTGGGATTGTACCAGGGTCAAAAGAACTGCGGCCATAAAGGACACACGGGCAGCAAGGTGCAGCCTGTGACTGGCTGTCCTGTCCCAGGGGAAGGCACAGGCTGGGTTGTGGGGTGCAGCCTGTGGTCTTCCTGGGTGCTGTCATGTCGTGCTATCTGCAGCTTACTTCAGGTGGCACAGGAAAGTACAGCGTGTCTACAGAGAGAAGGTGGGGCTGAGGGTGTAGCTCAGTGGCACAGAGCCTGCCCAGCAAGCGCAAGGTCCTGAGTTTGATTACCAGTACCCAAAAAAAGGGTAACTGTTAGAAAAGATATCTCATTGCTTCATTTTTAAAAGTAAAATTTAGGGGAAAGCTCTTAAGAATGCAAGAGCTTTTGCATCTAGCCTTTAGGTACAGACCTGGGGACTTCCCTCCTCCCCCATCAACCTTAGGGAGGTCACCAGGTTCCGAGAGGTGGCTTTTTCTTTTCTCTTACCTGACCCCATACTCCTTTGGCACACAAAGTTTCTAAACGAAGAAAGTAACTTCCTTCAGAAGGAAGTGAGAAATGACTTCTGTTAACCTATAGAACGCACTGTGTTGTTCCAGGTCCTGGGGGTCCCATCGTTCCGCATGTTGGCCTGGCATGTTCTCATGGGGAACCAGGTGATCTGGAAAAGCAGGGATGTGGACCTGGTCCAGTCAGCATTTGAAGTTCTCAGGGTAAGAGCACCTTTTCCTCACCTGTCGTGTGGGCCAACGCGTGGGCCTGACTGCAGATGGAGATGTCACGGTGCATTTACCACTTGGTGCAGAGCCTGTGCCAGTCCACGCCGGAGTCTAAGACCAGCATTTTCTCACCTCTTACAGGTGGCAGTCGGGAATGCTTTTTCCAGGGGGAGCAGCTTGTGCTGTCCAGGGAGACAGGCAGCTGCCTCCTGCCCCACCCCAAGCCTTCAGTTCTCTTAAGAAGCCACGAGTGTGGGTCTGGCCTGTGCCCTCTGCACGGTGCTCTTCTCAGTGAGCAGTCTGGGTGGTAGGCAAAGTACACAGGGACAGTGGCCTGGTGTTTTAAGTCCTGAAAGGTGTGTGCCTGTCTGCTGCCTACTGAGGTCTCTGAGTATAGAAAGGAATAGGACCCTGTCTCAAAGCTTATCAGCTCTTGAAGGGGAAGAGATGAACATCCAAGAAGGCAGAGTAACATAACCAGTTTGCACTGCAGAACAAGAGGCAGGAGTCTGTGTGTGAGCAGTGGCCAGGAGAGGAGCTGGGGCCTGCAGTGGCAGTGCCATGGAGGAGGGGCTCTGGGCCGGGCTGCAGGGGGCCATGGTGTGCTGCAGGGCAGGTTCTGAGCTCCCTGTCCTCTGCAGACGATGCTGCCTGTGGGCTGCGTCCGCATCATCCCGTACAGCAGCCAGTACGAGGAGGCCTACCGGTGCAACTTCCTGGGGCTCAGCCCGCACGTGCAGGTGCCTGCCCATGTGCTGTCCTCAGGTATGTGCTGTCCTCAGGTGCGTGCTGGTGCTGCTGCTGCTGCAGGGCCTCCGGGGAGGGCCCCGCCCCTCAGCCCAGAGTGTGTGGATCTCAGTCATGGGTTCTAGGGTGCAGCTTGCTGTCTTTGAGGCGGGAGGACCCATGCTCCCCCATGTGTAGAAGCGATTTTCCTCATGGCTTTGGGCCTCGGCTTCCTGCCTTCAGAGTGGGCGGGGGTGGCTGGCAGGGGTTCTCGGGGTAGCTGGTCCTGTTCCGCAGGTAGAGGGACCATGAGGAGGGACCACAGTAGTGGGCGGCTTGCTGGGTTGGGATAGGAACAGCGTGGTAATGATGCAGGAGTATTGCTGGCTGCCTTTTCATGGTGGTCTTCCACCTACCTCTGGTCCTGGCTGGCTCTGCTGTCCTCAACGTGTGCCATCTGAGAATGCAGTTGGGCCCTCCTCCCTGGCGGCTGGCCTCCCTCATGGGCAAAGCCACGGTGTGTTGCCCCTGAGACCTTGGCTTGGAGACACGCAGGAGCCAGTCTGGATGTAATCCTGGCCGTGTAGGCAGGGCAGTGACTCCAGGCAGGTCATGCTCAGGGCTACACGTGGCAGGAGAGCTGGCAGAAAGCAACCGTCACCACTCTGAATGGCCTTCAGTGCCAGGCCGGGTCGTGAGACCCACAGAGCAGGGCCTATAATCTGGGTGGTGCCACAGAGTTCCAGAGATGGGCTTGAAATTCCTGTCCTCGCCAGCTGACCTTGGGCCAATTACTGAACTTCTGAGTCTGTTTCACAATTATAAAATGGGGTGACAAGACTGCTCTTTAGTGCTATTTACTGTGAAGTGATAGATGTATGATAATTGTATATTATTATAATATAAAAATTATAATAACTGAGACAGAAACTGCCCATCAGCTCTTTTCGTACGGCAGAAGTTTTCAACATGAGAGCGTCTCTTTCGGGAGACCTCTGCCTGGCAGAGGCTCCCAACTGATGTGCGTAATGTGGTATGGCGGGGTCGTTGGGTGGTCGGGGTGAATCAAGGGTGCTGTATTTTGCCACGCCAGAGTTCGCAGTTGTTGTGGAGGTCCACGCGGCCACACGCTCCACCCACCATCCTGTCGGGTGCGAAGATGACCAGTCTCTCAGCAAGTACGAGTTTGTGGTGAGCAGCGGGAGCCCAGTGGCTGCAGACCGAGGTGGGTGCCCCTGCTGGGGCTGCTTTCTCAGAGAGGGCGGGGCTTGCCCGCTGCCCGGAGCTGGAGCCCCTCTGCCTCTGCTTTGTCCCCAGTTGGCCCCACCATCCTGAATAAGATTGAAGCAGCCCTCACCAACCAGAACCTGTCTGTGGACGTGGTGGACCAGTGCCTCGTCTGCCTCAAGGAAGAGTGGATGAAGTAAGCCCCAGCCTATCCGGGCTTGCTGCCCATGGGGAGGAGCTGCTGTGATAGTAGGTTTGAGGAGGAAAAGCAGGAACCAGTTCTGCAAAAGGCCAGGCTTGGCTGTGGGGAGCTGGCCAGAGTAGTGGTTTTGAGTGGGGTTCAGACACTTGCCCTGCCGTTTAAGAACCTTGGTAGCCTTGGGAAGGAGGAACCAGTGTCTCCTACTCCCACTTGCGTCCTCTGTGAGCTGGGGGTAGCCTCTGTCTCCAGCAGCTATTGAGGGCAAGGAAGTGCCCAGCATGCAGAGAAGGTTCTTACCTGAAGTTCTGTTACTTTACTGCTTACCTTAACTTTTAAAATCCTAAATGAGATAATATAGGTTGCCTTTTTTGTTTTGTTTCTTTGCGGTGTTTGGGATGGATCCAGAGCCTTGGGCATGCTGGGCAAGTGCTTAACCACCAAGTCATATCACTAGCATGTCCCCTTAAGCAAGTTACTGTTTTTTCTCCTGCCTTGCTTTTAGTAATTTTTTTAATCAAGTTTTATTAGTCAGATGCTCTGTAACCTATTTTCCACCTGAATTTAAGGACAGCTCTGGCCATTCCATCTTTTCTTTGAGATGGGTCTCGCTGTGTTGCCCAGGCTGACCTCAAACTCCTGTGCTCGAACAGTCCTCTTGCTTCAGCCCCCTGAATTGTGGGAGCTGGAAGTACACAGCAGTGTCTTTCTCCTTGTCGTGTTGACAGGCCAGCGTGCTAAGCTGCTGCTTCCTCCAGTTGTGGGAGTCCCAGCTGGGCCTGCAGAGCTCCCACTGGTCTTGAAGCCATTTAGGCCCCATGAGCTCTGGTGCTTTGGCTGTTGGCTGAGTGTATATTTTTGGTTTTCTACAGCAAAGTGAAAGTCCTCTTTAAATTCACCAAGGTGGACAGTCGGCCCAAGGAGGACACGCAGAAGCTCCTGAGCGTCCTCGGTGCATCCGAGGAGGACAATGTCAAGCTGTTGAAGTTCTGGATGACAGGCCTAAGCAAGACCTACAAGTCCCACCTCATGTCCACAGTCCGCAGCCCCATTGCATCCGAGTCTCGTAACTGACTCATCCAGTTTTGTCTCCGTGTGCACTTCCTGGTGGCAGTGCACAGGCTGCCCTCCAGCTCTGCAAGAGGAGGGGCTGCTGCGGAGTTTCTGGACTGTTGGCGGACAGCCAGGTTGTGGCCTGGGATGGGAGGTGCTGGGCTGGGCTCTGCCCTGTGGGGCTCAGGACCTGTGTAGTTCTTAGCATGTTCTGTAGCTGTCAGCCTACCTGAGAAGGCAGTGGAGACCGTGGACAGCTCTGCGAGGGGGCTCGGGAGCATTGGCTCCTGTGCCTCTGGGATGCAGTCTCAGAACCGACTGGAGGACTCGGTGTTCGGACTGCAATAACCCGTCCTCTCGGGGTCAGCGTGTGAGCCTTTTCATTTTGGCTTGTGTTTGTGTGTATGTTTTGCTGTTTGTAAATACTGAGGACATACTCCCGTCCAGTCAGCTTTGGCCATCTGCTTTCAGGCTCGGGCCCTGTGAGGGCTGTTTTGGAGGGAAAGTGGCTGTTCCCATCACTGGGGCCTCTGAGATGTGTGTGCTGAGGCGGCGTGGCCCATCTGTGGGTGCATTCCGCTGTGCTGCTGTGGGGTTAACCTGTGGCTTAACAGTGCAGCCCTTGGCCCCACACAGAAATGCACCTTGGCCGAGGCATCTGGTGGCCCCAGCTGATCATCTCATTGTAGACAGTGAGACCCAGCATTGCTGCCGCTGAGTCAGTGTCCCCTGTACTGAGGTTTTCAGCATCGGTAGAGCTGAAAGCCCATCGTACCGGTTTTTTTTGTTGTTGTTTTTGACAGTCATGGCTTGCAAGGGTTTTTGGCAGTTTTCCCAATTTGTTTATAGTTTTTTGTGTTCGTTTAATTTATATTTAACACAAAGACTTAAGTGTATTCTGACTAGGTCTCTGTATAATACAAGCGCATTGAAACAATAAATAATCTATTTTTGTAACCTGTTGGCTACATGGTTTTCATACCTCATATTATGCTCAGTTACAGAACATGTACTTGGGCATGGTTTTCCAGTGGAGGTACGTGCGCAGAAGTATGTGAGCTGAGTTCGTCACGTGAGCGTCTGTGTACTTTGGCAAACTCAGATGGCTGCAGTGTCACTAGGCAGTCACATGGGGCTCACGCGTGAAATACCGCCACATGGTGTATGACTGTGCTGTGGCTAAAATGACAGCAGTTCTCAGTGACGTGACAGTTTAAGCTGCTATAGTCAGCAGGAAAGAAGGGACATAAACACAACAGTCTAAGCAGGTTTATTGCTAAACCTGAGGGACCTCTCTGGCATCTCTTACAGGCTAAGAGGCTTTTTTTAAGTCGCATTTTTTGGCAGGCTTTTGAGGAGGTGGTCAGGGAAACACCAGGCTTGTGGCTGCTGCTGTGTCCCTTGTTATCTGCTGACACATCCTCCGGAGATCGCCTGTGACCCGCCGGTGTGTCCTCTGTACCTACTAACATGTCCTCTGTGGCCTAAGTCAAACAACCTGTGTTGAAGATGGTGGGTGGGCTCATTCAAGCTGGTGGTGTCTCTGTCTGGGCTCTCAGTAGTGATTGTGGATGGGCTTCTCAAAGTCTCTGGAATTGATGGTAAAGGTAGCTTGTGGAGTGGCCACAGCTATGAGCTATGTGCCAGCATATTTATTTTTTTGGTGGTACCGGGGATTGAACTCAGGACCTTGCACTTGCCAGGCAGACGCTTATGCCACTGAGCTGTATCCCCAGCCCTTTTTCTCTTTTTGAAAGTCTCACTATGCAGTTCAGGTTGGTCTTGAGCTCACTTAGTAGCCTAGGCTGGTCTCAAACTCGCAATGATCCTCCTGCCTCAGGCTCCTGAGTGCTAGGATTACTGGCTTGTGCCCCCATGCCTGGCAAGTGCCGCCGTTTTTATCCGGCTTGAGGAAATGGCTCAGTCTTGTAGACGATGGAAGGTATACGCCTCCCGGAGGAAGGAATCAGGAAGCATCTGTAAAACTGGAAGGTCTGTTGCTCATTTGATTGGAGTGGGAGCGATACCAGCCTGTGGGGGACAGGTCAGTGAAGGAAAGAGATGACTGTCCACTCCCCTCACACTTTCGGGTGTGGATCCTTCTTCTTCCAGTGCATGGCATTCTCTGAGCATGCTGTCTTTGTGTCCAATCCAGTTGTCTGCCAGTCTTGTGGCCTAGTCAACTTGGCTGGTGTGAGCCCAGCGTGAGTTAGCTCTGCACCCATAGGAAGAAGTATGTGCTCTGCATTCCAGTGTGTAATAAAACTTAGGCAAGGGCAGTACCAACGACCAGATACTGACTAGTGTTTCGGTCAGCTGTGGGGCTTCTCCCTTGAAAGGCTGTGTTTCCTAAGGATCGATTTCAGGGCAGTTGTGAGAGTGGGGACTTCAGGTGACCCCCCATACGTGCTAGGCTGCTGCCTGGTGACCATACCTGGTTTTGTGGCATGTGCTTTCATATGGAGTGGGAGAGACAGAAAACATCCAGGTGTTGAGGACAGTGAAGGGCTTTCTGACCTTGTGTCACCGCACCATCCTAGCAGCTCCGGAACAGACAATCCAGAGCCTCTGTTCAGGGTACTGGACAGTTACTCCTGCAGTTTGAGCATTTTTTTAATCAGATTTTATTGGTACATTTTATTATTTGTACGTGTATGTGATAAAACTTTTTCCCCATCCCTCTACCCCCCCTTCAGCCCTTTCCCATGTACAAAAGCTTTCCATGTTCTGTTC
>PVLD010034983.1:0-12184 GCA_004027595.1 Dinomys branickii | reverse complement strand
ACAATTGTGTAGACATCATAGACTCCACCTCCAGCCTGCAAGAGGACCTGACAGACGTCCCCCTCGACAACCCTGATGCCACCCTTTTCACTGATGGCAGCAGCTACCTACATCAAGGCAGCCGAGTGATGGGTGCGACTGTGACCACCGAGACTGAGGTGATATGGGCCCAAGCGCTGGGGTCTGGATCCTCTGCCCATAGAGCTGAATTGATAGCTGTGACTCAAGCTTTAAGGTGGGGATCTAATAAAATCATAAATGTGTACACCGATAGTCGATACTCTTTTGCAACTGTACATGTGCATGGAGCTATTTATCAGGAAAGAGGACTCTTAACTACAGGGGGAAATAAAATCAAAAATATCCCCGAGATCCTAGATCTTCTAGCTGCTATCTGGCTCCCCAAAAAGGTGGCAATCATACACTATCGGGGACATCAAAAAGAAGATTCCCCTATTGCCAGAGGAAATGCCTTTGCCGACCAAACGGCAAGAGCTATTGCCCTAAAACCAGGGGGGCCAATAACAGAAAAGCTCCTCCCCGTGCTTCCTTCTCTGCTCTTGCCTAAGTTGTCATACTCAGATTCGGACTTGAGGCTAGCGCAACAGTTAAAGGCAAAACCTTCCCTTCCAGAACACTTAAGGGGTACCAAACTGGTAGAGCTTTTTTTGGGAACAATATTTTATTCCCAAACTGTCACAGCTGGCAAAGACTTCTAGCCTCAAATGTCCACAGTGCATCCTAGTCAACCCCAAACAGACACCTCAAGACTCACGAGTCCGACAATGAGGTCTGTACCCCGGAGACCACTGGGAATTGGACTTTACTGAGATGGGACTGGGAAAGGGAGGATACAAATACCTCCTGGTTTTCATAGACACCTTTACTGGTTGGACAGAGCTTTTCCTATTCGGACGGAATCTGCTGTCATTGTGGCCAAAAAGCTTCTATATGAGATAGTGCCCAGATTCAGCTTGCCCTTATCTCTGGGGTCTGACAATGGCCCGGCTTTCATAGCTCAAGTGACCCAAAATCTAGCTACAGCTTTGGAGATTAATTGGAAATTACATTGTGCCTACCGACCTCAAAGTTCGGGACAAGTAGAAAGAATAAACAGAACTATAAAGGAAACCATCACTAAAATGGCTTTAGAGTCTGGCGAAAACTGGGTGAGTCTCCTTCCTTTTGCCCTTCTGCGTGCGCGATGTACTCCCTTAATCCTGGGAATCACTCCCTTTGAGGCCATGTATGGGCGACCCCCTCCCTTGGTTCCTCGTCTCCATGATGATAAACTGGCGGCTATCACTAACGGAGAATTCATTAAGTCCCTACAGGCCCTCCAGCCTTTCCTCCAGTCCACTCATCGTCTGTTCCGAGAACATCAGGCAGTTCCCGAAAAGCCCAGTGACCCCTTGGCAGCTCAACCTGGAGACCTAGTTCTCATCAAGAAAAGACAACACTCTTCCCTCGACACCCACTGGGAAGGACCTTTCACCATCATTTTGAGCACACCAACAGCCGTAAAAGTCACCAGCAAGAGTCACTGGATCCATCATTCCCACATAAAGACTGTTCCTGTGGAGCCAGAAGGCACAGCTAAGTGGACTGTTAAAAGGACCTCTGACCCCTTAAAGGTCAAGCTTACAAGGGTAAGGGTATTTCTCCTATTAAACATAGTCCTCGTTGGGAGTCCCTCCCCTCAAAAACACATTCCTCTCTGCCGAAGTTGGTGGCTCACCAACTCCCTTGATGGGCGTATGGTTGTAAAAAACGAAAGCACAGGCAACCCAGAGCTGAGAGCAGATCTTTGTAAAGTCATGGGAACATTATGAAACAATCCCCAGGGCGCAGGAGCTGACAGTGCCCACTTGGTCACGACAGTATATAAAGGATATGGCTGTGGTTTGGTCTCACTAGAACGTTCCCTCAGAGGTGTCCAGTTATATGCCTGCCCTGGGGATTCAACAGATCCCAATTGCCGAAAATATGAGGACTTTTACTGCAGTTATTGGGGATGTGAGTCCATTGCCCCCTGGAAACACACTGACCCCTTTCTCAAGGTCACTCGCCTCCACCAAGATAATACTTGTAATATAGGTGCTTGTAACCCCTGACTCTCTGAGCCCCTTCAGCCCACACACCCCAGCTGGAGAGGGGGAAAAACCTGGGGAATGAGACTATGTGTCTCTGGTTTCGATCCGGGAGTTTGGCTCACTATATGCAAAGTAAAGTAAAAACAACAGGAAGGCCACTCCTCCCCACTGGGCCACTCTCTGATATAATAGCCCCCTTCCCACTTGACCCTATAACTACTCCTCCCTCACCTCCCAGGGGATCCCTCTCACAACTTCTGTCGCTTTGAGACCACCTAAACTCATACCCACTAGACCCACTCCGTCGCCCTTAAGACCTCTAGATATTATGTTCACTTATCTTAATAGAACCAATCCTAATACGACCAACGACTGCTGGTTATGCCTAGACTCTGCACCCCCTTATTATGTAGGTATAGCAATTAATGTATCTATGGGCAGTCAACAAATTAATATAGCCAACAAATCGACAGTATCGAATAATTCATCATGTTGGTGGGGACAAAAACCCATTCTGACTCTTGGAAATTTACAAGGAAAAGGTACTTGTGTTAGAACTAAAACTTATGATTTGTCAAAATCTCCCTATGCTAATATTTGTACCAATGTAATTGATATTGTAAATCAAACTTCCCCAGCCTGCACTTAGAGGCCCCTCACGGAGCCTGGTTTGCTTGTATTGCTGGCATAACACCATGTATATTTTATCCAGTTGCTGTACAGAGACCCCCAGAATTATGTGTCCTGTGTCACATTTTTCCCCAAGTGCTTTATTATTCTGGGGAGGGAAGCAGACAGCATTTGGCCCTGACCGGTTTGCCTAGAGTCAGGAGAGCAAACCCTGTCCTTATACCAGCATTACTGGCATAGGCATGGCTGGGTCAGCTGCACTGGGGACAGCTGCTCTGGTTACTTCTGATCAAAATTATAGAGAACTAAGTCAACAGATAGACCAGAATTTAGCCACTTTAGAACAGTCAATAAACTAGAGGAATCTCTCGGGTCATTGGCTGAGATGGTTTTGCAAAATAGAAGAGGTTTAGACCTACTTTTCCTAAAACAAGGAGGATTATGTCTTGCCCTAGGAGAAACTTGTTTCTATACCAACCATTCTGGAGTAATACGAAAAAGTTTGAGCCAACTAAAAAAGAGACTACAAGACAGAGATGAACAGAGGAAACAAGAACAAAATTGGTTTCAAAATTTGTTCTCGACTTCCCCATGGTTAACTACCCTCATAACAGCTTTAGCTGGACCACTAATGCTATTACTTATAGTGATTACGGTTGGTCCCTGCATTATAAAGTGTTTGCTAAAATATATTCAGGGGAGGATTCAATCTGTCAAACTAATGATACTCCGAACTGGGCGCAAAAACCTCCCCAATGAGAATATAGCTGACGAATCTATGATTTGATTCATTAACAAAAACCAGTGGGGAATGTAATGGCCCAAGTACCCTGCTGCTTGCTAGACTGACCCCATGCTTGACCCTTGATTCACCTCAAACAGCTAAAATCATGTACGGTAACATAATTATTGTTCAAAGGTTCCTTGTTCTTTCTCAGAAAGAATTCAAAGAGCATGCCCATCCCTGCCAGAAACAGGACAGTTCCCCAAGCATAACATCCCTGCTACACCTGTGTATTCATTGTGGTTTTTGTCTTTATAAGCCCTGCATACAATGGGCTCGGGGCTCTCACTTCTCAGCCTTGAAACAGAAGCTGGAAAATAATTACACGTGCAGGATGAAGCCAGCCCGAGAACATGGGGGCGCCTTGAATTGTGTAAATAAGCAGTTGTAACTTGTTAACTGATTGCTGGGCAGCAAGGCAGAAATTAAGCAACCTCTCAAGGGTATAAATAAGCACCCCTACTGTTGAGGTCAGTCCCCATGCTCATCAGGCAAGAGGTGACTCCACCTGACCCCAGCTATTGTCTCTTGTCTTTATTTTCTGTATCCTCTCACTGTTTTCTCCCAGAGACCACCAGAGACCACTGAGTCCCACATCTGGTGCCCAATGGAGGCTCCTGGTAAGGTCAGTGGTTGGTGGGGGGACACTCCCCAGAATTTGTGCGCACACAGGTTGGGGGGAGTGGATTGGTAGGTCAATAGTTAGCACTGGACTATTATATTGGCAATTATCAGGTGTAAAGAACAGGGCATGGAGGTCTACTGACCTTAAACAATGCAGTTACAAAAAATAGGCTTAAGACAAAAGGGAGAAAAGTATGTTAAGTTGCTAGTAGTTAAAAATGAAACAGTTTCAAAAACCACAGATGTTCACAGATATATATATATATATATATATATATATATATATATATAAATGTTTGCTGTTTTCATGGTTCCCATCTTTACTTTTCTTTTCTGGATTGTAGACAGATGGGTATTTTAAAAGCAGGAAGGACTGAGATGGGAACTGTATTTCAAAGTCAAGGCCAGAGCCCAAGCAGGACAAGGGCGGCAGCACTGCTGTGGGGAGGGATGCAAAGCACCAGACTCTGGTTCTAGATAGACCCAGCTGAACTTCCCAGCCACCTGTGTCCACGCAGCCCATCTGGCTGCAGTCACTGGTGTGCGCTGCCAGCAACGAACATGTGCGCCAGGAACCCAGTGGGTGAGACATGACCATGGTGCACCCTGGCTCTCCCCGCCACTAGCGCCACCGGCCTGGACAAGGCTGTACACGAGTTTGGCAGTGGAAATTCATCTGGCTCAAATCAGTGCCTGCGCTTGGAATTTAGAAAAAACTGGATATCCAGTGGCCACAGTGAGAGCCCGGGGCTAGAGCTACAACTGGCATCCCACAGTGGGGCTAGAGCTACAACTAGCATGCCAAGAAAATCTTGTGCGCCTCAGCTGTACGGCCCACCTGCCCACCATTTGCTTGGGGAGGGAGAAGGAATGTGGGTGGACAGCCTATTCCAGGTACTAAGACTATGAAGCTGCTGCTAGCAGCATGCCCCTCCCTAAGGTGATGGAGTGGAGGTGTCTTGGTTACTTTTCTCACGTTGCTGAGACAAAATACCCAACGCCCAAAATGAAGGAAGGAAAGGTTTATTTAGCTTACAGCTCGTGGAGGTCTCAGTCCATATTTGGCTGGTTCAGAGGCAGAGTGGCACATGGCAGAGGGCAAACTGTTCATGGCAGCAGCACACAACAAAAACCACAAGAGAAAAGGAGAGAATGGCTGCAAGCAGCCTCTTTCCTTCCCGTACATTGTAAACAGCCTCCCCCCACCCAGGGGGCGTGTAGCTCTCACAGGATCTCCATGCCCTCCTCTTCTACAGGCTCAGGATGTATACAAAGTAAGCACCCTGGCTTCCTGTTCAATCACTCAGCCAAACTTCCAGACTCCCCAAGTTGACACAATATATCACCCATAGCAGGAAGCTTGGACCTCCGTCTCTCTTCTAGATTCATGTAACTCCTTACGTGGGACCCCAAATTTTTCCTCCTAGAGTCTATGGGCCATTGCCTCAGGGTACAATGGTGATACGGAAGAATAAAAACTCCCAACCTGAATGATATCTGGGACGATTTCCTAAAATCAAAGAATGAATTTTAGGAACAACGGAGTTAAGAGCAGAATATATTTATTGAGGGAAAGAAAGCTTCTGTCCAAGAGAGATAGTTACCCCAGACTCTGTCTTTTCTAGGGCCTTTTATAGAGCAAAACCATGCAGTGAGGCAAGTCCAAGGTAGGAGAAATGGACAAAACTATGGTCAGCCAATAAGAATTGTTCAGGTAAAATTGAGCATTGTTATGGTTTGTGTCTGCATGTCCCCCCAAATCGTCAAGCAGTTATGGGGTGGCTTTTAGGGTTTATGACTGATCCATGATCCAATGCTGGGATTATGGGTGTGAGAGCTGTACCTGCCCTAGGACAAATAGTTTGTATATATAAGGGAAAGAAAGAGGCTGCTTGCTGCCATTTCTCCCTTCTTGCGCTGTTGCTTTGCTGTGTGCTGCCGCCATGAACTGTTGTCCTCTGCCATGTGCCACTCTGCCTCAGAACCAGCCAAGCATGGACTGAAACCTCCACAAACTCTTAAGCTAAATAAACCTTTCCTTCCTTCATTTTGGGTGTCAGGTATTTTGTCTCAGCAATGAGAAAAAAGTAACCAAGACAAGCATGACTACGGAACAGAGACTTTTCCCCTAAGGGGTTGGGTCAATGACTCTTCAAGGTGATGGCTGCCTATGTAGAATATCAGTCCCTGATGTCTGTCCTTAGGGGGGACTGTGTGGGTGGATGTTTGGCCCACAGCAGATAAGCATTTTATCTTGTCTTTCATGTTGGCTCTTTCAAGGGCCGGGCCCTGTCTGACTGCCTATAATACTTCTATCTAACTCAGCTACTTATAACAGTGGGACTCCTGCTAGGCTGAAGCAGTCTTATTTTGAAAGGTCTTCAAGTTTTGCCTGGTGTCATTGATGCTGATTATACAGGAAAAATCAAGGTCATGGTTCAATTTACTCAAAACACTTCAAATCACCCTAGATTCCAGTATCAGTCAATTAGTCATTTTTCATTCGGGAAAAATTTTAAACTTTATAAATAAGGAAAGGGGAACCAAGGGCTTTGGGTCTTCTGACACTTACTGGGTTTAAAGATAAAATTAATTACTGTCTTAGTTACTTTTCTCTCGTTGCTAAGACAAAATACCCAACGCCCAAAATGAAGGAAGGAAAGGTTTATTTAGCTTACAGTTAGTAGAGGTTTCAATTCATATTTGGCTGGTTCAGAGGCAGAGTGGCACATGGCAGAGGGCAAACTGTTCATGGCAGCAGCACACAACAAAAACCACAAGAGAAAAGGAGAGAATGGCTGCAAGCAGCCTCCTTTCTTCCCTTACATTGTAAACAGGCTCCCCCCACCCAGGGGGCATGTAGCTCTCACACAAGGTCCATGTCCTCCTCTTCCACAGCCTAAGGATATATACAAAGTAAGCACCCTGGCTTCCTGCTGATCACTCAGCCAAACCTCTAGACTCCCCAAGTGGACAAAATGTATCAACCATAACAATTACTTAAAGGAAAAACATTTTTAAGGGCTCCTAGACACAAGTGTAAATGGACTCTGGGTGTGGCAGCTGCAAGTCCATAGGATGTGATTAGTATTTCCTGACTTAGTGGAGAAGCTGAATTGCTGACCTGGAGAGATGCAAAAAGACTATTCCCTTGGGAATAGAGTCACAAGGAATAAAGCCTCATAGAGCTGAATTTTTAAAAAAATTTCCTCATTTTAGATTATACAGCTAATAAAACTGTCTTGTTTTAATTACAGTTTTCTTCTTGACATCATATACAGGATTTGCTACTGATTTATGTCTTCGGTGCTCCTGTGATTCCTAGTGATGTTGAGTGCATTTTACAGTCCAAAATTAAATTGGTATAAAAAAGCTTTAATATTGTACAAATAGATATAAAAGTTTAAAATGCATTCTAAAAGTACTGCAGTTTAAACAGTTGCTTAGCTGGGCATGCTGACGCACACTTGTAATCCCAGCACTTGAGAGGCTGAGGCAGGAGGATTGTTATGAGTTCAAGGCCAGCCTGATCTGCATAGTGAGACCTTGCCTCAAAAGAAAACCAGTCACTTATTTAAATAATGGCAGGCACAGTGTTGACCTCCAAAGAGTAAAAGCTATGATAACTTTTTCATATTTGGGTCACCTAATACAACAGCCAATCTACCCAAACTGCTTAGATCTAAAATAATTTTCAGACTATTTGGTTTATTAGTTGGCTCCATCCAGATTTTGGACTAATTCCTCTGGTGTTATTGTCATTATTCTTCAGACAAGTTATTTCAAATTGCTTCTGTTTTCACAGATGGGTCATCTTAGGCTAAGGTAGGTTATATGACAGCTTCCTTTTCTAAAATATTGGATACAGGTTTCTCACTTTATGATCAAAGTTCAAATTGCAAAAACAAAAGGCAAAGTCAATCCCTCCCACTTCAATTGTCAATATATACTAACTAAATTTTTTTAATTTTACAAAAAATGGAAGTACAGCAGCAGAAAGACAATTCCATCAGGTAAAAGAAAAAAGGTCAGGAAGGGTCCTTTGGAGAGAGCGCCATACTGGACAGTGGAAAGGACCCAGTCCAATACTTATGTGGTTGTCTTGGTTACTTTTTTCTCATTGCTGAGACAAAATACCCAACACCCAAAATTAAAGAAAAAAAGGTTTATTTTGCTTACAGTTTGTGGAAATTTCAGCCCTTACTTGGCTGGTTCTGAGGCAGAGTGGCACATGGCAGAGGGCAAACGTTCATGGCAGCAGAGCACAGCAAAAACAACCAGCAAAGGGGAGGAATGGTGGGCAAGCAGTCTCTTTCTACCTCCCTTACATTTTAAACAGGCTACCTCCACCCAGTGCAGGTGTAGCTCTCACACAGTCTCCATGCCTTCCTCTTCTACAGGCTCAGGATGTGTACAAAGTAAGTACCCTGGCTTCCTGCTGAGACACTCAGCCAAACCTCTAGACACCCCAAGTTGACACAATGTATCAACCATAACAATCCACCCCTTGTCAACTTGGCAAGCAGACACATTTCTTTAAAACAGTTTCCAGATACAAAGACGTTACATTACATTAGAACCATAACATTTCTCTCCCTAAAGATTCATGCACATCCCTTTATGCAAAAGGCATTTAGTTCATCTGCAAGAGTTGCCAAAGTCCACAGTTTGAGCATTGCTGCAAAGTCCAAGTCTCCTCCGAGATGTGAGGCAAACTCTTTAGTTACAAGGCCCCATACAAATGAAAGTTAAACACTTCTAACATTCAATGGTACAAATCAAATATTACCATTCCAAAAGGCACCAACTGGGGAATACAGAGCACTGGGACCAAAGTAAGTCCAAAATTCAGAAGGGCTAACATTATGTCCTGTAGTTCCACATCCAGCATCTGAAGCAACTTGTGGCACATTGTGAGCTCCAAAGGGCTTGCGTGAGTCCACCCCTGTGGCACTTTCTGGTGGTTACAGCTTCCATGGCTTCTCTCTTAGGCCCACTTTGCTCCCTCCTTGTAGATATCCTCAGATGATCCACAGTCCTGTCTTTTCTAAACTTCTGAGGTTTTCAGCGCACCTTTTGCATCACACTCACAGCTTCACACACTGCTCTCTCAGGGGCACACTGCCTGGCCTCCCAGGTCTTCTGAAATCTGGGTGGAATCCTCTTTTACCTCAGAACTCTTGCATTCTCCATGCACCTAAAGCCAGGGCCACGTGGATGATGCCAAAGTCTGCTGCCACCTGGAGCAGTAGCCAAACTTTCCTCTCTCTTGGCCATAGGAGTCGAGTGCCTGGATCACTGGGCACTCTGAATCCAATTCTGAGGAACAATTTCTCTATGCCGCCTGCATTCTGGAATCTCGTGGGCCTGCCACTGCCATTCTGGAACATGGCGCTGTTTGGCTTCCTTCTCAAGGCAAGGTCTCTCACCTTTACAGTTTTGAGGCTGCAAAGGGTGGAGATTTACTGCTTCTTGTGATACTCTTGCATCATCTTTTCCATTCTCTTGTTCCTTCTCAGCAATAGAAATCTCTGCAGCTTTATCTTTGCAATCCACAGCTTTACTGGAGCTTCCTTTCTGGCCAAACTCAATATTTTAAATCATCCTGCTGGGCTCTTTGTGCTTGATTGTCAATATAAATCTGGCTAAAAGCCCTCAACAATAGCCATGCCACTTCCTCAACATTCGACTGCCCTAAAATTTCTTTTGCCAGATTAATCAGTTTGCTGCTGCCCTTAATCTCAGTCTCGGGCAAAGTCTCTGGAAACGAGCAAAATGCAGACAAACTTTCTGCCAATCCATAACATACATCATCTGGAGTCCAACAACCAATGCAGTCCTTCTTTCCAACAGAAACCTTCCAAACCCGGTCTTTATTGGCAGGATTTCTATTAACCTTCTTGTCTTCTGAGCTCTGACTAGAACCTCCCAGACAGAACAGCCGAAGGCATTCCAGCACATCTCTTTCAGGAGACATCTCTGAACCTTTCCAAACTCTTTCCACGAGCCATTTCCAAAGGCTCTTGAACCACATGGTCAGGTATAGTCACAGCAACGACCCCACTCCTGGTTCCAAATTTTGCCTTGGTTACTTTTTTCTCATTGCTGAGACAAAATACCCAACAACCAAAATGAAGGAAGGAAAGGTTTATTTAGCTTATAGTTTGTGGAGGTCTCAGTCCATACTTGGCTGGTTCAGAGGCAGAGTGGCACATGGCAGAGGGCAAACTGTTCATGGCAGCAGAGCACAGCAAAAACAACCAGCAAAAATGGAGGAATGGCTGCAAGCAGCCTCTTTTCTTCCCTTACATTGTAAACAGCCTCCCCCCACCCAGGAGGCATGTAACTCTCACACATTGTTCATGCCCTCCTCTTCCACAGGCTCAGGTTGTGTACAAAGTAAGCCTGTGGCTTTACCCTGGCTTCCTCCTGAATCACTCAGCTAAACCTCTAGACTCAAGTTGACACAATGTATCAACCATAACAGGAGGGTATAAATAAATGCCCCTACTGTTGCAGTCAGCCCTCATGCTCATCAGGCAAGAGGTAACTCCACCTGACCCCAGCTACTGTCTTTTTATTTTCCAAATCCTCTTGATATTTTCTCCTGGGGACCACTGAGAGACCACCGAGTCCCACATCTGCACGCCACAGACAGCAAAGTACCTGGTCCCCTGCAGTCTACCTCTGTGACTGATACCCCCTTCCAGGTCTATACAAACATCACAAGGGCTCTTCACAGCACTACTCCCAGGCTTCTGTCTCCCCCTCTCAAGATCACACCTGGCATATTGAACCAAGATCAGGACATGTGCAGTTTCCCATTGGCTTTGGAAACTACAATTCAAGAACATGCTTGAACCTATACTTTTGAGATCATGTGTGATATTCTTCTTAGGCTAGATTCCTCCAAGAGAAATTCCTCCATCGAAATGTAGAAACATTTAAATGGTTCTGATGTTTGGCAAAAGTTCTTTAGCTCTAATTTTGTGGCAGTTGACTTCCCTGCTCTCAGGCCCAGACACACATGCCTTACTTCCATCTCTCCCACACTGATGCACTTCAATTTCTGGTCCCATTTCCAATCTCACTTTCTAATTTTTGTTCTTTTCTTACTAGTGCACTTGACAGTTGTTTTTCTCCTTTCCAGGTTCTTGCTAATATTCATTATTTTCCAACTGAGGTCTCTGTGCTGGAAAAAACCCAGCATCTGGTCATCCTGGCTGGCATGGGTGAAGTTTCTCCTTTTCAGCTGCAGTTGCATCTGTGGTTGCCCTGCACACATAGCGGGCGGCGGCCACTGAGCCCCGGTCACTGCCCCGCAGCAGTGTGCTGACAGCACCCTCATCTGGGGCAGGCACCTAAGTCCTCGGTTCTCCCTGAGGTCCCCAAACTGAAGCTCCAGCCCTGAACTGCTTTTTCTATCCGCTGAACTAAGACGGCCCCAATTCTCCAAGATCTCCTCATGCTCTGCTGCTGAAGTGAGTGAGGATCTCAAGTTGCTCCACTGCGGCGGGTCCTCCTGGCCTCAGCTGAACAGCACTGACCCACGCTGCCACTGTCCAGGTATTTTCCATGCGATTTTGAGTTTGATCACACTCATGCATTACTACATTGCTTCTGACCTGGGTAGATTTCACTGTTCTGGGTGGTTTTTCACTCCTGGTCTTGGTGAGAACCTTTCTGTAACCCACGCTTGTAAAACTGAACAGAGATCCCACTCTGCACCCGCGTCGTCAGAAGAGAAGTGTGCAAATGAGGAGGGACAGAGAGGCAGCTCCAAACCGTGGAGAAATCGGAGATCAGAACGGGAGGTGGAGGAGAGTTCTGTACCGTCTGTCACTGATTCCCGTTACTGTACCAAAGTCCGTGAGGGGAGGACACCTAACAAGGGAAAACGGGTCCTTGTGTCTTACAGTTCTGAGGTTCAGTGCCAGAGGCCTCCTCTGAGATGTTCTCCCTGCTGAGCGTCCTGAGGGCACAGAGCATCACTCGCAGGGCGTCAGGCCCCACACCCAGGTTTGTGTTCTGACGTCTGCCTGTCTCTGTCCTT